>PVKM010007452.1:0-41439 GCA_004027735.1 Carollia perspicillata | reverse complement strand
GCATTATGGACATCTTAAAGGGAGCCTAATGCAGAGGAGAAGCTGACAGCTGGTGAATTTCTTCGTTCATTTCTTTGAGTCTTCCAAGCTTGCTGCTTGGTCTAACACCCCTTTGTCCTGTTTTTTTTTTTGATGGAGAAAGGATGAAAGGTACCACTTTTTGTAGCCTCATAGTAGAGAATGAAGAATTAATTGCAACGCAGGCCTGCCCATCTGTTTATATATTGTCTGTGGCTAACTTTATACTATAATGGTACAACTGAGCAGTTGCAAGAGAAATCACATGGCCTACAAAACTTTACAGAAAACATGTGCCAAGCCCTGCTCTAGAGGGTTTGGACAGGAAGACAGAGCTGAATTATTTCCCCCCTCAATATAAAGCATTGTATGAAGTCTCCTCTTGAATGGAGGAGGCCATTCCCAGGCCAGAAGTAAACCCCATTTATTTCTTTAAATAATTATTAGCTAATGCGTGTAGTTCTCAGTCATAATTGTATTTCCTATCTGTTATACTTACATATTTTGTGCTTCTAACTAAGCTAATTTTGTTTAATGATTGAGAAAGCACTCATCATGTTTATTAGAAGAACCAGAATAGATTTTCTACTCAACTGATTTTTAGCAAATAAAATGCAAAAGTAATTCTTTTATCAGGAGCTTTCACAGAAGAACTCGTATTTCTGCCTCCTCTTAAAATTAGAACAGAAGACAACCTAGGCCTGAGCCCCCAACTGAAAACAATGGATTGCAGCTGAACAGATATTGCCCCTTTGAGCTGGGCCTGTGTCCTCCAGCACGCCCTGGTCATTAATGCCTGTTCCACGTATGCATGTGCACTTTTCATTCTGGCCCATGTCACCCCTCCTGTGGGCATCCAAGTGAGGGATCATCTCTGTTCCCTTGCTGAACATGTGCAGAGCCCCATATGCCAGGACTATTGTTCTCAATAGATACTTCAGAGCACTTCTAGGCCTTCTATCTAGTACACTCAGGGAAGCCAAATTCTGGACTCTTGGGATTACCAGTAAGCTTGATGTATAGCTTCCAATCAAACCAAAGAACTTATGAAGAGGATGCTTAACAAAGCCAGACTCTGAAATATAGACTCGGCTGTAAAAATCTTTTGGTTTAATGAGCCAAAGAAGAAATAGGGGCCATTAAAGCCAAACCAGCAAAGAAGTGTTTTATTAGTAGGAATGAGTAGGAAATGGGAAATGATGAACATGAGTATTTATGGCTGCAAAAGTTTCAGAAGCCTAGAAAGAATAAGCAAGCAGACATGCTGTCTGAGGTACCCCCAAGTTAAGTGTTGTCATTGTTCTTCTGAGGAAGAAAGACAGTATCCGAGGACTCTATACAGTTTCTCTGAACCTTGCTCAGTGGGGAACAGCTCTGTGGTCAGCAAAGGGGCACTGACTGCTTCACTTGGTGGCCTTTCTTTATTCCTTCCAGCTTTGACAGTTCATCTGTGTACTTCCTGTTGCTCATCCCTTGGCTTAGGAGGGTGTGTGTGGGAGGAAGGAGGGGTGGCAGTGAACTCTTTTGCCTGCTTGGGGGAAATGAGTTTGCAAACTGACAAGGGTGGGCAAGGGGATTAGACCCAGGAAGAGCTATGGGGGCATCAGGGCAGGAAAAAAAGCAACAGAGAATATTTCTGACTCGCTTTCAATAATCAATGTCCATGTTCTTTAACTAATTGGCCGTAAGGCCAAAACTAACTCTCTCTCTCCCTTTCTCCCCCTCCCGCTCTCCTTCTATCTAGCCCTGTCAATCTTTGTGTGACACACACACACACACACACACACACACACACACACCCCTCTTAGAGCAGAAGAAAAATAAACATCAAATAGAGAAGAAAGAAAAAAGAAAACCCAGCCCACAATGATAAAAAGTTAAACCTTTTGTGCTCGAAATCAAGAGAGAAAAAAGAATGCTCAGGGTACATATTTTTTCAACATTTTGTCAGCTTTTCTGTTTAAAAAATTTCTCCTATTCATTAAATAATGCCAAAACACCATCACTATGTCAGGGTGTAGAGTCCTCTTCCAGTAGGGAGGCACCCACCCAATGATTGCAAGAAGGGTAGGAACTAGTCTTTTTCCTTCTTAATAATACTTATTTGTCTGCCTCTACTTCCATGCAGATTCCTACTGTCTGTATATAGAACTAAGTTTTTTGAAACCTCTTGTGCTATTTTATAATTACACTGTGAAACTATGTGTATTTCATGTTGTACAAGTATCTTGGAGTAATAAAGGAAATGCTATGTGATGACATCTATTTTATGAAATGTTATGAATAAAATAATTGGATCTAAAAATATCTACAGGAAAAGTTGCTCATGCCCCACTGCTGTGTCAGTCCTCAAAAATGTTTCAGGAGGCCGAAGCGCACAGCAGCCGCATAGCTGAGAGGACTGCAGTGGACCCGGGGCCATTGCCTTGACTGCTTTGAAATTGGTCCATGGAGGAGAGTCTTGCGAAGGACACCTTCATGAGGGAAAATATCAAGTGACTGTGGTATTATGAGTGAAAATGTTTCCAGAAAAGGACTTTTAAATTTCCTCTGTACAGAGCTGTGAGATTGGATAAGGACATAGACTTGGCAAGATACGGCTTGCTGGCAGTCTTGGTAGAATGGTGTCTGAAATGGTGGGGAATAAACAGTACAGGAATGGGTTAAAAGGAAAAAGAGATGAGATCAAGTAGAAATACTAAGGCGAAAACTCCTTCAAGACATTTTGTTGTGAAGGGGAACAGCAATATGGGCCATAGATTAAGGGGGGAAAGGCAAGGGTTTAAGGGATTTGCTTTTAATCTGAGAATTACAAAAGCACTTTTGCATGCTAAAGGGGATAAACCAATAGAGAGAAATAAGTGAATAATGCAACAAACTAAAAGTGATAATTGAATAAGAGTTCCTGTGAAGGCTGGCAGGTGTGGAATCCAAGACAAATATAAAGAAGCTGATCTTAAATGCAAGACAAAAAGTGTTGTAATTGGAGGGAAGTCAGAAAGAATGGTTATGCCGGAAGGATCCTTTTACAAATGTAATTCAGATCATACCACACTTCTGTTCAGAATCTTCCAAAGGATACTGATCTCCCTCAAGCTAAAGCCCTCCCTATGACCTACCAAGCCCTAGACTTTAACTCTGACTTGATCATTCTCAGGACCCCTGTCTCCCAATCCACCGTGAACAGGATAAGCCTCTCAGTATTCCTCAAACACAGCGAAGCGGGCATGTTCCCTCCGCACATGTCCTTTGCGCTATTTCCTCTGACTAGAAAAATCTCTCCTCAGAGATGCATGTGCAAATATCTTTTCATCTCTTTCAAGTTTTTCCCCGATTGACTCTTTTTGATTACATTTCAAATTTAAAATATACTGTGTATTCCACCCTTTGCATATACCTCTCACCCCTGGAACTTCAACTTGACCATGTTTGGTTCTGTTTGGTTCCATATAATCTATTGTCTTCCATATATCACACTTCTCTTACTTATTTTTTTGTCTTATTTCTCATCTAGGGTATTAGCCTCATGTGGATAGATTGTCTTTTCTATTTTGTCCGATGTACTCCCAGGGCTTGAAGTAAGTTAAACTCAAAAGAATGCTTGTTGAATAAATTAATGAAACTTTTAAATGTTTGTATAGTATGCCACATTGTGAATAAGACTATTCATCCTCTATTTGCATTCTCAGGTAACTGTAATACACAAGCTCAGATGTAAATATGTACATCACTAATTATCACCTGTCTATATAGTGAACACTTCCTGCTCTGTTCAGTCAGCATCTGTCCCTTTGTCATGCTCTGTGTGGCCCTCTCCCAGCTTCAGGGGGCTTGGCTGACACCACCGGCACCTGAGACTGTTCTGCAAACTGCCCTTAGGCTCTTGGAGCTGCTTTGCCCACGTGGAGCAGAGCTGGAAGTATCCTTAGCTACTGCAAGTGTGGGAATATGAAAGCCCAGCTCCCTACCTCAGGCCAGGACGAACTTAGAGACATCATTTATACCACACAGTCCCCCTGAGCCATCAGGCTGTTATACAATGGGACTTTGCCGATCCTGCCCTCTTGCTACGACTCTTTCTCTTCCCTATTCTTCTTTCTCTGTTACCTCCTAGTTTCTCCTGGGGCACTTTCACATAAAGTCACTTCACTTACACATGTATTCTTATGGCATATGCTGCTTCTGAAGCCTGGCTTACCATACTCTGTCTAGGAGCCTGACCCAAGAGAGTCTATCTACCTAGACTATATTTCTGGGAGAATAATTGTGGGATAAGGTACAATTTATACATTAAAAGTTTTTGACTCAACACTAACTTCTAAGGAAGCCCCATCCTCAAGGAAAGGAAATAAAAGGAATTAATTACATCATGTCTATTTCATTTGGTTGACAAAAGCATAATGAGTGTAGTATCTTATAAATGAATATTGCAGTTTCCCAATAGTTTCAGGCTTCTCAGAAATGTAAGATTTCCTGACTCCTAAATCCAAAGGATTTTTCTGTATGTGTTTCTCTAATTTCTCATTCGACAAATAGTGTTTCCTGCTGGGATTATACCTCAAGAGCCCTGAAACACCCATCCAAAATAACCTATGCACCCCAATGTTCATAGCAGCACAATTTACAATCGCCAAGTGCTGGAAACAACCTAGGTGCCCATCAGTAAATGAGTGGGTCAAAAAACTATGGTACATTTACACAATGGAATTCTATGTGGCAGAGAGAAAGAAGGAGCTCCTACCCTTTGCGACAGCATGGATGGAACTGGAGAGCATTATGCTAAGTGAAATAAGCTAGGCGGTAATGGACAAATACCATACGATCTCACCTTTAACTGGAACATAAACAACAAAAGAAAAAAGCAAACAAAATATAACCAGAGAAATTGAAATTAAGAACAATCTAACAATAGCCAGAGGGGAGTGGGGAGGGGACAGTGGGGAGAAGGGTTTGGACAGAACCAAGGAGGAGGGTGGAAGCAAGGGAGGGAGGTGGGTTTGGCTGGGGTGGGGGACAGTGGTGGGGAGAAAATGAAGACAACTGTAACTAAACAACAATAAAGTAATTTAAAAAAACAAATAGTGTTTTAACAATAACACACACATTTTCTGGTTTGAGTTCATGGGAATTTTTACAGTTTAATTATGGAAATGAACTCTTAAGAGTACACTTAGGCAAACACTAAGAAGTTTATCCTTACAATGGTCTATCCTTAATAGAAGAATAAAATCAATACTTTTGGTGCCACGGTTCTTGCCCCTTCGAGTGCCTAGAAGGGAGGCTAACCAAAGGATCAAGAGAGAAGAGGCATTGATTTTTAGGCTAAGTAGGTGACCTGGAAGAAAAATGGAATATATATTAAGGAAATCACAACTTCTCTAAAAGTCTTTTTTTGGAGACTGGAGGGGGGAAAATGGGTTATTACTGCTTTTCCCTGAATAACTATTCCCTGAATGATCTCCCATTTTTAATTCTTCAAACACCTATGCAGCTGCAATTATCCTTATGTAGGTAAGTGATGTGATGGGGTGGAGGAAATGGTATTGTGCTACCTATTTTTAAAAAAGGGTGCTTACAACATTTTTATAACTGATTTCTTCACACACACCATGTGAGAATAGAGCTGAACAGCTGTTAAGTGGAGCCAACACAAACACCTCAGCTGCGTTACTGAGAATGTTTCCTTTTAAAAGAAAGGTTGCAGAATTACTCTTGTACCTACTTCCCCAAACCAAGTCTGCTTACTGTTCATTAAGTATTAAGGACATTTATTTGTCTGCAATTGCAGTAACAAGGCTTTTTGCTTTGTTTATGCTTCAAATATCTCCGTTTGTACTTCCCTGAGAGCCACAGCCTTGAAAGCTCAGACCACGTGAATATTTCTGGGTAAACTTCTTTGATTAAAACTGTTCGGTCAATCTAATAAGACAATTGAAAAATATTTAACTAAAACTACCAAAATATTCAGCCATATATTTAAAATTTTAACTATTAATTCCACTCATTAATGCCCATTAAAATTCTAGTGCTTTAAATTAATTCACCCAAGGCTATACTGTATTAAGCAAATGTCTAATGGTGTGCTTGTATAACAATTCAATGGTGCACATTTGGTTCCCATCCCTCTCTCTCTCTCTCTCTCTCCTCTGTGTGTGTGTGTGTGTGTGTATGTGAGCAATATATATATATATTGCTCTCTCTCTCTCTCTATCGCTCTCTCCCCCCCATTTACTAATTATATAACCTTAGGCACATTACGTAATCTCTTTGCACCTGTTTCCTCAGCTCAGCTCTACCTACAGTGCCAAAAATACTAGTATAATTGCTGTGAGAACATGCTCTATTCAGGACTTAATATTGATCAAAATCTCAACTTCAATCTCTAAATTCTTTATAACAGGTCAGATTATCTCTGCAAAGACCTTGGAAGCCAACAACCAAGAGAGACTAAGAAAGAAAGAGAACAGCAATTGCACATTTCCCCGGAAACTCTTAAAATAATCTTACCATTTTGGGAACTCTTATAATGTCCCCCTCATGTCCCAAAGTCTTCGGTGGCTCCCCTTTTCCCATAAAGTATAAATTTATAGCTCTATATTCAAAGATTTTATTAATATTATCTCCACTTATCTTTCAGCCCTACTTGCCATTACTCCTCCATGCTTTTTACAATAGGTTATTAATTGTCATTTTTCCCCCAACTTTACATCCACTTCCTGATATATTTGTGAGGCTCTTTATTAAAAAAATCACACTCATATTTCAAAACTCAACCTAGATTCTCTCTTTATAGAGGTGCAAAGACTTATTCCAGTATTTACCCATATCCACACTCATTTCTAGTCCCCCACCCCTCACCAACACAAATAGATTAGTTATAATTTGTTCATCAATTAAACTTCACTGCAATCTTGTGCCTGTATCATTGTGACTATTTGTGCCTATATCTTTGTGCCAAATTGTGACTAAATCCTGGCAATGTAGTCATTTATATTCTTGTCTTCTCTCCTCAATTAAGTTTAAAATTCTTTGAAACAGAAATGATGCTTACTCATCTCTGTTTCCTTGGAAATGCCTACCACCAGTCCCTTGTTATAAGTAAGACCATAATACATATTAGGTGATTAGAACTAAATCGAGCCATTTTTCTCCTCACTGAGCAGTTCGGAGTCCAACACTGCCCACACCCGTGCTTCACCAATAATGTACCAACTCTGTAAACTGAAAACTTAGTCCATGTTCTCCTCCGCCTTCCGCTTGGCTCCTGTACTCAGCATCAAGAGCCGATCTGAAGTATAAATTACCGGAAAGGGAGAAAGACTTTGATTACAGTTGTCACTTTTTCTCTTTGTTGGCTTCCACAGGGTTTGTTTCTTTATTGAGGCATTCTCCCAGTGGTCACATCCCCAGCTAATGTTTACACTTATAATTATTCATGTCATTTGCAAATGCATTTCCCCTCTTGTTAGAGCACAGTAAAATGTTCATACCAAAATAGAACAACAAAACCAGTAATGCATCACACACAATCTACTGAGATAATCTGATAAGAGCAGAGGGGATTTAACTTCAAAAGGAAAAAGACAACTGAAGTTAAGACAATTCTGCCAGGTTATCATGTTGCCTTTAGTAAGTTGTTTGAAGAGAAGGAGTGCAGGATCTACAGTTGATACTATGGAAAACGAAGTGAGAATTAATCATGGGAGGATGTCATGGTGCTGGAGGAAGTAGAAACTAAGAGGTAACTGACATTTTTTTTTTCCCAAAAGGGCCCCAGATTAACTATACCCCCAGGGAGTTTGTGGAATTGAAATCAGGACCTACTAGCAATAGTGGCATTTCTTTAAAAAGAGTTCATCCTCCTTGTTATCTGAAACTTATGAGTTGTGTGCTTCCAGACCCTCTAAAAACAACGGCCCTTCAAGGGAGAAATAACTCCTGAAGTCTTTCACAAAAGTAAAGGGGTGACCTTATGAATTTATCTAGTCTAGAAACATCTAAGCAGAATCTACTGTATGCCTGGGTCTCATCGAGGGCCTGGGTGACACAACAATAAACAAAATACATGAGACTTCCTGCCTGCTTAAACTTCCTTGCTAATAATAGCAGACAGAGAGGAAAGTAATATAAATAAAATATACAATATGTTAGATAATGATGGGTACTGTGCAGAAAGAAATAAGAATAGATTTTATTGAGAGTATGACAGTTAGGCATATATCTGAAGAAGGCAAAAGAAAATGTTATTTGCATAAACTAGGAGAAGAGAATTTCATGCAGAAGTGTCAAGGGCCTGAGGAGTGAATGTGATCGGTTTGTACAAGGAAAAACAAGGAACCCATTCTGACTGGAACAGAATACGCAGGGAGAAAGAATAGTAGGATATGAGGCCAGATCGTAGAAGGTTTTGTAACTCATTGTTAGAACCTCAGTCTTTGTTTGACTGATACGGGATATACAGAGAATTTCAAGTAGAGTGACACAATGTGATTTATGTTTTAGCTGAATCACCACCTGCTTTGTTGAAAATAGACATCAAGAGGGTAAGGGAAGAAATAATGAGACTTATTAAAAGGTTATTGCAATAATCTAGGCAAGAGAGGCAGTACCTTGCACCAGCTTTGAAGTAATGGAAGGGGCAAGACATGGCTAGAATCTGGATTTGTTGATGAATCTAATTAGTGGATATAAAAAAGGATTAAAAAATGGCTTCACATTTTTATTTTGAGCAATCAGCAGTGTTGATAACCAGAGTTTCATTTTACTGGGATAAGGAACACATGTGAAGAGGACAGTGCAATAGGTTTGAAAGGAAGGAATTGCTGAAGGTCAAAGTGCTTGGGATTTGCACAGGGAACCTCAACAGTTTAAGTTCCATAAGGCAGGGTGAATGTGAAAGGACGAGATGGGAAATAGAGTTGAACAGGCAGCCTGGGATCCCACAGGCAATGGGGCCATGCTGGCACTGGGCAAGGTTCCTGAGGGTCCTTCAGAGTTTCCTAAAAGCAGGATGGTTTTCTTCAATATGTGTACCTCATGGAGCTTGTCTCTCCCGTCAGCAAACCCACACTTCAAACTCAAACTGGATCGTCCTGCCCTCCCTTAAAAGACCCCAGGGGCTCAGTCTCCTTTGTAGTACTGCTCTTTGGGCTGCTGTCTTCCGAAACCTGGCTGTGGCGAGGAGAGTGGCTTCCCAGCTCTCTATCCCCCTTTGCTGCTATCAGAGCAAAAGTACCTAACATTTCGGTGTCACTCCCTACAGATGAAACAGCTAAGAGGCAATTGCAAAACAGACCCAAATCCCCCAAGTGTCAAAGTTAAAGAAATCTTACGGAGCCTCTAGGTGTGGTCTCTGCTCTTTAGTTTTTACTTCCTTCTGAGATAAGTGGGAGCAAAGCCCAGAGAGTTCACCTTATCTGCTGTTCCCCACCTTCCTCATTGACTGGAGATGGTTGCCTACAAGGCTACAACTCCATTATGTACTGCTGTTTTCATTAATGGTGAAAACAATAATAGTTTGACTTAATAAACTGTTTCCCCAAATGACAGGGATGTGTGCCACATACCACCAGCCTAACTGGAGAAGATGGGGTCCAGCATCAGAGCCTCCAGCAAGGTGACAATGACCGCAGGTCATGCGGATGGGTCCAGATTCTAACTCCATATTATTTGGGGCCATCAAAGGCTGACCAGATTCAGAGTGTTCCTTTAATAAGTACACTGAGAACTAGTTGAGTTTTAACCACAAGTGAGTGGAATTTTGTAATTTAAAAAAATACATTCATTCAAGTAGGTAGAATAGTATAAAGCTTCCTGCTTTCAAAAGCAACTAAATGTACCAAAACAAAGTCAAGGCAATGAAAGGTAATAGTCTTAGAACTGAAGTACCACTATTGTTGAGGGAAAAACTTGTTTATTTTAACTTTTCATTCTGAGTCTGTCCCTGCTATTGACTTAATGTGTGACCTCAGTTCAGGCAATTCACCTCCCTCTGTCTCATCATTTTTTTAACTAGAACAATAGCATTATTTTCCTTTTAAAGCATATTAGGAGGAATGGACGCTTATTATAAAGAACACTAGGTTACTGAAGCATTGCTTACATGGATATTTTTGAAGAAACATTCTGAATGATAAGCATTTGAATTTGGCCTTGGAGAAATCTCTTAAGATATTTGTAGTTCAGTAGCTGAATCTCACTTAACCACATCAGCTAGGCCTTTTTGTTTGTTTAGTTTTGTTGTTTTTGCTGTGGCAAATGATCATGGGGTAAATAGTCATCAAAGAATTGCATGAGGAGTAATGAGGCTTACAGAAAGAAAAAGTAGGGGACTGAGTCTTACAAGAAGATCTTGGTTCCGCTCTGTTGCAAAACACTTCCTTTTAAAACCCCTCGCAGAGGACAGATCTCACATGACCTCCCCATTTTTCTCAGGAATGCACTGTCCACATTTCCTCCCATTATCATCCTATGCCCTTCATGAAATAACAGCTAAATGCAATAGCAGTAACCAAAATTTAATGAGTACTTACTACATGCCAGTGCTTGACATATATTTAATCTTCACAGCAATTGTACTGTTAATTTTTCCAATGTACAGCTGAGGAAACTGAGGCAAAAAAGGGTTAAGTAACCTGCCCAAGGTCACAGGGCTAGTAAATGGAAGAGAGAAAGAGAGGGAAAGGGTGTATAAAATTGCTTAGCACATACAGGATGTTTAATAAATGCTTCCTTCTTCCTCTCTCTCCCTCCCACCTTCATTCCTTCCAACTTACATGTAATCCACATGGTGTATATTAATTATTAATTCATTCATCTATTTATCTACTTATTTTTGGCAAACATCTTCTGAGTTCAGCCATATGGCAGGTATTGAGCAAAGCACTTTGCAAAATGTATTTCATTGAATCTTCATCACTCTTCTGTAAAGAGAATCCTACAATTGTCTCCATTTTATGGATGGAGAAATAAGTTTACATTCAGTAAACTTATAAGTTTACTGATGCTAATTGTCCAAGATCATAAATCTAGAAAGTTGTGGATCTCACTTTACATTCACTAAGGATGATTTGTGCTTTTCTTTCTTTCCCAGAGTACTGTCAAATTTGTCATACTGGACCAAAAACACAAAGATTGCAAACACCTTAGGGGACAGAATCATGTCACATACATCCATACTATTTCGTGTGTACCTAGGATAGATACATAGAAAATTCTTTTTTTAAAGATTTTATTTATTTATTTTTAGAGAGGAGAAGGAAGGGAGAAAGAGAGGGAGAAAAACATCAAGGTGTGGTTGCCCCTCACATGCCCCCTACTGGGGACCTGGCCAGCAACCCAGGCATGTGCCCTGACGGAGAATCAAACCAGCAACCCTGTGATTTGCAAGCCAGCACTAACTCCACTGAGCCACACCAGCCAGGGCACATAGTAAGTTCTTGCTAATTGAGTTTATGGAGTAAATATTATCTTTATTACATATTGAGGACACCATTTTTTTAAAAAAAGTTTAAATATCCTTGTCATCTAGAAAGTAATATAGTGTATCACTCCAACTAGGACACTTCTGAAAGTAAAAAGTTGCCTCTGTTTATTATACATAGGGGAGCTGGCCTAACCAAGACTACTGCAGGCTAATGTGGATGTAGTTATTTTATTAACATCTCATAACTAATTAGTAAAAAAGTTTTCAGAGCCTAATCATTTTATACAGGAAGGAATAGTGGGAAAATGTTATTTCAAAACCTTACTGTTCCTTTTTCAATAACACAAAATTTTTCACTTTTTTCTCTTGGCAGAAGCAGAGATGTCGACTGTCAAGCTTTTCATAGAAACCTCTCAAATCTTTATACCTTAACATTTAGTAACTACTGATGCAGACATACCAGACAAATAATTTCTATAGGTTGAAATTAAAGAATAAGTGAAAATCTATAGCCCATCTATGGTTTCTAACGCATAACACATTTGATAAATGGGCATTGCCTTTATATAAATAAATTCAATTTCTTAACTTTCATTATGATATTCTGTACACACAACTCATTGTATCATCTGTTTATCTATCTATGTATCTATCTATCTATCTATCTATCTTCATAGCTAGCTAAAAAGTGGTAAATCTGAGTGTGCAAATTGAGTGACTACCAATTAAATAAAGCTACAATCACTTGTAAATTGTAGTACTCATGTTCTTTAAAAAACATATTTTTGAGTAATAGGCAAAATGAAGGTCATTCAGCACATACAGAATCAGTTTTCACTTTGAAAAAATAAAAAAGCAAGAGATATTGTGCGAAAACTTCCCTGAACATCAGTTATGCCAAAATGATTTTACAGCGTGTAGAAAACTGATCTAATTGTGGCTCAACAGCAATGAATGACTGGTAAGGGCTCCATTCGATAACAAATGTTCCTGGTATTCTCGCTTTAGAAACTACTACAGGCATAGCTTATTAAGGAATTAGTCCCTGACTAGGTAAGCACTAAAAGCTCAATCATTGTGTGATGAAATAGTTATTTTTATGTAGCTGCAGGAAAATCCAGTAAATCTAAAAAAATTTGGAAGGTGAGGTATGGAGGCAGGCAAATTGAACATCTAGCACATTTTCAGCCATGTGACTTGAGAAGAATGGTGTCCATTGGGAACCTGAAAAGACTGAAATGCTCATAACTAGGTATAGACTGATGTGAACAGAGTGACACTCCTGTTTGTACTTTGTGTTTAATAGCTGAGTTGCATTTAGGAAAAGATTTATAAAGTCTTTCAGTGATTGCTCAGCTAGAATTTGTGCACAGAATACTTATATAGGCCTCATACCACTGACTCATAAACACACTCATACAGGCACACCCTGATACATATGTGCACATTCACACATATCTTGCACACATGTGCATAAACAAACATGTGTGTGCACATGTGTGTGCATGTGCGCGTGTATGCACTTGTGTGCCTTGGGAATGTTTCTCCATTAATAATGAATCTTAGCGATAATTTCAGAGATAGAAAGGAAATGTTTTCATGTGGGTACTTCATTTATGCCCAACTGTAATGTTACTCATGTTTTCCTGTCTTGGTAGCATGCATGGGTTAGCACTGGGAGGCTTATGGGACTTACTGGCCATGTTATGGATAAAAAGTTTCCACCGTTTTGGGTTTCTTTGGATAAATTCCCAGAAGTGCGACTGCTGAACCTGAAATACCAATTTGAAAGAACATAAGCACCCCTATGTTCATTGCAGCATTATTTACAATCACCAAGAACCAGTTGGTGATATGGAAGCAGCCCAAGGGTCCATCAGTAGATGAGTGGATAAAACAACTATGGGACTTTACACAATGGAATACTACTGGGCCTCAAAAAAGAAGAAAATCTTACCCTTTGCAACAGCATGGATGGACCTAGAGAACATTATGCTCAGTGAAATAAGCCAGGGGTAGAAAGACAAATACCATATAATTTTACTCCTATATGGAATCTAATGGACAAATTGAACTAATAAGCAAAATAGAGACAGACTCATAATGGAGAGCAGGATGACAGTTCTGGGATGGGAGTTAGAGGGTGGATGGATTGAGCAAAAAGGAAAGAGGACTCATGGACATGGACAACAGTGTGGTGATTGTGGAGACAAGAGGAGTATAAGGGGGATAAATGGTAATATAAAAATAAAATAAAATAAATTTATAAAGGACTGTAGCTAACATTTGAGGGGGAAAAAGTTTCCACCTTTTAAATTCTGCTCCTACAAAATAGTGGCATTTTCTTCATGATAAGGTGTTAAGAAAATGAGCTAAAAATAAGTACTCTTTTGAAGAACTGGTCAGTGAATGCAACTCTTAGAGAGAGTTTTCCAAAACTGCTTGATCTTGCACAGCTACTCCATAGGACATGTCCTGATTCAAACGCTTAACGCCTGAGGTGAGACTTGCCTTCTGCATTCAGAATCTGGACCAGGTATTTTGTTCTAAGTGTTCAGAAAAATCCTTTCCAAAAGTCTCATCTGAAAAGAATATTGCTGCCTACACCATAAAAACACAAAGTTCCTCTGTAAAACAGCTGCATGGGAGACTTACCTTAGCCATGGTCTATAGTTCTAGCACAGACTGAATTAGACCCAGGAGAATGAGAAAATGAGCTTAAGTCCTTCATGGTTGGTATTTTGAAAATCTCCATGTCTTAATCCACAAGTTAACACCCTCCCCAACAAAAATGACAAAACTCGACATGGTATGTAAACAATTTCCTTTAGCCAGAAGATGGTTAAAACCATGGGTTTTATTACTCATTGAATACCCATCATATGCAGTGCTGGTCAACAATTGGCAGACTAAGCTAGAGGTTAAGGAATGAACAGTTCAAAGATACAACAATTTTTTTAAGTTTCTTCAAAATAGTGATATTTTTAATTTTTCAAAAATATCATGGAAAATTTTGAACTTTTGTGTGATTTCCTTATATTTTTTATAACTCAGTATTTGTAGGGTAAGTGGAGGCAGTCTGGCTTCCTCGCCCAGGAGTCTGGGTAACGAAGAGAAGCAGTGTTCTCACAGCCTTGAGACTGGGTCTGATAAACGGTTCCTATAACAGGAAGTGGGCTCTCATGTGCAAAATCACACTGTTATATGCTTTTCTAGCCTGAAGCCAGCTTTGTTTGTTCCAGTATTTGAAAGGAGCTAGGGGCTCCCTGCTGGGTGCCACAGTGTGTACCACACTGGGGAGCAAGAGCCACACTGTGTGCCACACAGAGGGGACAGGTGACATGCAGAGACATGGAGGGGGACAAGCAACTTGTGGCACACATGTCTCGCCCACCCATGAATCAAGGCACCTCAGACATCCCCATGGCTCTGTGCATTTTCTTCCACCTGCCCGAATACCGTGTACCTGTCAGGCCTTGAACAGTCACAACACAGTATTTTTAAATTTTAAGTTTCAGAGACTTTTGGTCCCACTTCCTTCTCAGGGTTTAGGGCCCTTAATTTCTTAATATGACCCTACTACACATCATAGTGAAGTCCACTGAAATTGTACACAGATATCGAATCTAAGCTCAACATCCTGTGCCTTGGCTTATTGCCTCGTTCATCCCCACCTGCCCATTTTATCACCCCCATCCTCAATTGACCCCCTAGATCATATCATCCTTCCTTTACAGGCTTTATTATACTGCATCTGCTTAAGTGGATATAATTTTTCTCTGTAAGACACTCCTTTAACATCAGATTTAAATATTTCAAAGACCATTCCCTACTTGAAAAATCTAACTGAATTGATCAAATAAAGTACAACTTTTACTGTATCTAGTTAGGCCATGAGATGGTCAGAGCTATTTCAAACCCATCCTAATTATGAAAAATTGAATAGATTATAACTGTACAAGTGGCAATTATTATAATATGTGCATAAAGAGTGTACTATGGCAACCCAGAAAAAGGAGCATTTACCAGTAAGGAGTCTTGACAAGGTCTAGGGGCTGGAGAACTAGGCTTGAACATTAGGCAGGAACAAAGCAAGCAAAGACTATGCTGCAGAACAAAATCTAGTCTGCTGGCTACTGCATTACAATTTTATCCGTGAACTTCTTTGCATCAATCACTCAAAATTCAAAGTGCTGGGAACTAGAATACTGGAGGCTTAATCAGTTTTAGATCACATACTTCTCCCTGGGCTCTAGGGGGTGGGAGCAAAGAGAATTTAGCCTGCTAACTTTGAGTTTTGAGAGTGGGAGCCAACAATGAGAAGTGATATGGGGAATCCCCTTTCTGAAAAATGCTATGCACAATGGTGATTCCCCAATGGACAGCTGGGTGCTCCTAGAGCATGGTGTGGGTTGGATATTGATCAGGCAAAATATTAGCAAAGGACTGCTTACAGAACCAAAGTTGGTCTTCTCAGTTAGAGAGAAGTCCTCAAAGGAATGTGTGTTCCTAAGAAGTATCATTAAAACCGAAAGGCAAGCAAGTCAGTCTGCAAACTGAAGAGAATGAAGAACATTTTAAGTGAAAAATGTATTGTATGTGCAGAGACATATAGAGCCCAGTACTTTCAATAAGAGGAATACATTCGCTATTGTGAGATTGTGGTCTGCAAGTGGAACAGTTAAAGGAAATGAAACTGGAGGAATAAGAATTTAGATCACAGAGATAAAAATTTTAATGTGTTATTTTGGCACTGTGAAGTCCACAAAGGATCTTAAGCAAGGGCTGGTCAAGATCAGACTTGTTATAGGAAGATTACTTGGGCCTCAGTGAAGAGGATACATTTTGGTGATCCTCTCAAATTTAATATTTAGGCTGTGGGACAGAGGTTAAAAATGACAACTTCATGTCCATTTTGTAGTTTATATTAACTCTGAATTCTTGTGTCACTTACAAACTCATCCCTTTAAGTGTGCACACCTCAATATCAGCAGTCAAAAGACCTTAATTAGCATCAAATATCTTACTTTGAGTGTTGCATTTGTTCTCTAAAGCGGTTGCTGTATACATTAGCACATACCTACTGGTTTAAAACAACACAAATTTATTATCTCATTGGTAGACGTCATAGGTTAGAGGCCTGACAGGTGTCTCACTGGGCTAAAATCAAAGTATAGGCCGAGCTGCTTCCTTATGGAAGCTTCAAGGGAAATAAAATCATTTATTTGACTTTTCTAGTACATGGGGGCTGCTCACATTCTGTAACTCCTGGCCCTGCTTCTCCACCTTCGAAGCCAGCAATGCCTGGCTGAATTCTCATATTGCATTGCCCTGACTCTGCTTCTGCCACTGCACTTCTTCCTGTGACTCCCCCAATCTTAAGAACCCTTTGGATTACATTGGGTCTACCCAGTAATCTAAAATAATCTTCCATTTTAATATCAGTTTATTTACAACTTTAATCCCATCTGCAACCTTAACTCCACTTGGCTTTGTCAAATAACATATTCACAGATCCTGGAGTTAGGATGTGGGCATCTTTGCAGGGCCCATGATTGTTTGCTGAATATCCTTCAACTCTAGTCTCAGAATTTCCATGGCTCAATCACAGGACTCTCAATCTGCTTGCCCCAAAGTGGAGCATTCAGGCTGTGGCATGCCACGCCCATGATGCTGGATGTACAGTCTTTTGCTCGCAGGCTTGTTTCTCTCCTTATACATGACAATTGTGGACAAACATTAGTTATCTTCGTTTCCTAGCTCTCTTGAATAAAGCCTTTGCATGATTTCAAATGATCTACTAATTACTGATTAAAAGAAAGACTCTTTCATAAGCATTCTCCAAAGCTTTGAAATAGCTTTTACTAGTGTTCTTATTTTGCCATTTTTCATATGAGAAAACTAATGCTTAGAGAAGCTAAGGATAGAGCGAATAAGGTTGTCGCCATGACTCACACCCAGGCTTCCTGTCCTCACACTGATGTCGTATCTGCTAGGGACCCCACCAAATAGCTCCTCTGTGGCATGTGCGGTGGGGCTGTGGGGCTCACAGAGCACCAACAGTGGGTAGGAACCAATGTCGGGCTAGTACTGCAATCCCTGCAATTCATGAAGGAGTCTTGTTATTTCCTATCCACATGCTCCAAACCCCATCTGAGCCTCTTCTGCCTTAGGTAATCCTCTCCCTCCCTACTGCCAGAGCCCCCGCCAGCCTGCCTCGTCACCCATGTTTTTTGCAGGTGAGCAGGCTTATTCCGGCTCTGGCCATAGTCTTTTCCTCTTAAGTATGGGAAGGAAGGAGGGAAGAAAAGGAAGCAGGCCCTCTTGGAGATGTGAAAAGCTTTAGTACCCTTCTCTCAGTAATACCTGCTGCTTTGCTTTTGTAAAAATCACCGCCAGCGTGGCAACATCAACCTGTAATCTATAGTCACCATCAGATCACACTTTTATTTCCTGGGATTCTGAGAGGGACTGAGGCTTCAGAAAGTTATAAATATAGCACTTTACAAACTGAACTGAAGCCCAGGGAGAAACCCCCTGCAATTAGCCACAGGACCTGTACTGATTAGATACAAGGCTTTCAAAGAGCTCAGAACACGTGTTGTCCTGGGTTTATCACATACCCCCTGCCCTTCCTGAAATTGTTTCCATAGCACAAAAGACATTAAATAAAAGTTAGGTTCTTTTTAACGACCTCATTTTAAGTTATATTTGTAAAGTATTTTAAAAGTTTCAGATTTCTTTCACTTACATGATTTTTTCCAATATTCACAGCATGCTGTGAACTAGGCAAGGTGACTATTACAAGGTATATTGCAAGTACCCCTTCTCCGAGATGAAGACGCGGAAATCCGTCTTTACACAGCTAGGGAGTGGCAGAGCCAGGAACAGGACCCCGGCTCCAGGTTCCAAGTCAACTCTTATTTCCCTGCACCGTGGTGTTCTCCCATCTCCCTTCCGCTGCCTTCCCTGCTTCACTAGAAGGGGCTTAAAGGAACCGTGGTGGCAATAGACTCTGCATCAGAGAGCTGTCTTTTAAAATAAAGCTTTCCATGACAACATAGTTACCCAAAGTGGATGTGCATTAGCCTGAGCCATTGTTCGCAATAAAAATTCTTCTTCCTCTCCCAATTACTGACATAATCAATACATGTGTTGTCGGCCAACTTTCTAACAGCCCAGTGCGGAGTGCTGGGAGAGATTACAAAAGAGGAAAGGCAAGGTTCCTATAGTCACAGGGCTTCTATTGAGTGGGGAGAAAAAGTGGAGTCCGTGGAAGTTTAAAGAACCATTAATTTTTAAAGAAATGTGCATTGATTATATGTGCAGTGGGGGTCAAGGAATGGGATGAGTAGACACAGGGCTTGAACTGAGCTTAAACAAGTTAAGTAAGGAGAAAGAAAGAAACAAAGGCTTTGTTCTACTTTGCTTTATTTTTGTTTAAGTTAAGGAACACCTTTCACAAAAATCCGGAAGAGATCAAGTCTGCTAATAGCCACCGTGAGGTCTGGCAGCTTTCTGATTGTGAGAAACCTTATCCCTAGATCCATCTTTTCACCTTAGGGTAAGTGACAAGACCTCAACTTACACCCTTGCAAAACCTGGCTGCCAAACTCTTGCCAACCCTCAGGGTCTGAAACCCCTCAATTTCCAAAGGGGTCCAGGTGAGCACACTGCCCATCTACCAATGATCCTGGTCCTCATACATACACATTCTTGGATGGAATAAGACTGCTTTTATACAGGGTGGGGCAAAAGTAGGTTTACAGTTTGAGTACGCAAAACACATTGTATGCTTATATTATTATTTATTAATTATTGCATTATTTGCATACGAATAACTATAAATCTACTTTTGTCCTATCCTTTATAACACAATGGCCTGACACTTTCCCAGAAAATATAAACACATATCTTGATTAAAAGCTTTGTGTATACACATACAAAAATTCCTGGGGCACTCCTACTGTGGTAGCGATATGCAATGCTTATCTATACCTACATCTACTTTTCTTCTTCCATATACATGGGGAGATTGTCATTCATGGCCCACTTCTCCAAAGTGGCTAGGCTTGCTCTGGCCGATGGGTTACAGGTAAAAGTGACATGAGTGACACGTGTCACTTGTAGATCGGAGCATTTAATTCTGACATGAGACCCTCAGGTCTTCTTTTTCACAATGCCCACACAACTGGCAAAACCCATCCCAGATCCCAGAACGTGGGTGGTGTGGAGCTGAGCTGCCTGTCTAGGTGTGACTGACCTATGCTGTGAATGAGAAATCAACCTTTGCTGCTTAAGCCACTACAATGTTGGAGTCGATTTGTTCTGTAGCATAACCTAGCCCATTCTGAATACCTTACTTTAATGTTTTTGATGAGTAGGTGGAATACATTTGGTCTCCTTCAACCCGGTGACGGATTCTCCCCAGCTACACCGCAGTATTTTCCTTGAGGTCCTTCACTTACGTGTTCGTTCTAGTCATGATGGGTGTGTATTATTCCTAGGCCCTTACCCGGCTTGGCAGGCAATTTCTGAAATATTTTTGTGATAAAGAGAATCTTCTCTTTCAGAGAAGCCAGACCCAGCCCTGGGAGACTGGTCCACGCAGCAGAGGGTCCAGGTGCACAGAGCTCTGGGGATCCCCTGGGTGACTGCACGTGGCTCCGTGCTTCTAGATCAAAGGGGCCCGTCCCTCCTCCTGCTGCCTGCTTCTAGGATGTACTAGGATAAGAAGGGGAAAAAGCAGCGTTTTAAAACCTTGGTTTGGTTTGTAAGAATACCCTTGGAAGAATTTAGCCAAGACACAAATCGAACTTTTCTAAATGGGCCAATATATGTAGGCTGGAGATAGAAAATTTTAACTTTCTGTGATTTTTTTTTTCCTTCCTCCTCCTTCAAGGTGCATTTCCTTTTCCTCTCCCTTCAAGTTCTGGCTGCTCCTGCTCGTTAGATACCATCTTCATTATTAGAGTACACTTTGTTGCCATAGCAATTCGTTCCTACTCTCACATTTTATTGCAGTTACTGTCGCTATGGGGCGAAAGAGAAGCGGGTGGAGGATGGGAGAGCGTGATTTTGTTTTCTCTCAAGTAGCCAGGCTTCTCTGATCTGAGACACACTTAACTCCCCTCGAAGGGAGCAGTCTCACGGACAGGAATAGCACAGGCAGCGGCGTTGCAAGGAAAGACAGATTGTTGCTCTCTAGGTGGCAACTTGCACAGTGCCGCATACTTTCCCCGCCAGGTAGGATTACATCATGCTTTTGTTAACTCCTGCCTTCTAGGCTTCAGCCTTGAAACTAAAAGAAAAAAAGTAAGAGGATCTCTGTCAGCAATGAGGTCTAAGAAGGAGCAAAAGTGGGAGGGTTCTACCAAAGTATCTTTCTAAGATCACGAAGGACAGGGTCTCAAGGGGACTGGGAACCCGAACACTGTAACCATCATGCTTTACATACACACCTATTTTTACATTTTTTAAATGGTATCTACTTGATGAAAACTTCTCCGTTAACTATCTTTCATGCTGACATCTTAACTCACCGATTTTCTCAGTTTTTTAACAAATATTTTCATACCTCCCACTGAGTTATTATTTGTGTCAAACAGACATCATCTTTACCTGTGTGTGCTACTGTTTTTTCTTAAACTATCGGATGCCGTTACTATTTTGTTGTTCTTTTAAAATTATATTTTACTGATTATGCTATCAGAGTTGTCCTGATTTTTCCTTTTCTGACCTCCCTCCACCCAGGACCCCCCACTCCTCAGGCGATCCCCACACCATTGTTCATGTCCGTGGGTCATGGGTCACGCGTATAAGTTCTTCCGCTACTTCATTTCCTATACTGCACTTTACATCCCCGTGGCTGTTCTGCAACTACCGTACCCTGACCTCATCACCCACTCCCCACACCACTCTCCCACGGGGCAACCACACACTCTCTGTATCCATGATTCTCTCTCCGTTCTTCTTGTTTGCTTACTCTGTCTTTTTAGATTCGGTTGTTCATAGATTTGTATTTTTTGCTATTCTATTGTTCACAGTTTTGATTTTCTTTTTCCTAAGTAATTCCCTTTAACATTTCATATAATGTTGGTTTGGTGATGATGAATTCCTGTAGTTTTTTTCTTGTCTGGGAAGCTCCTTATCTGCCCTTCCATTCTAAATGCTGGCTTTGCTGGGTAGAGCAGTCTTGGCTGCGGGTCCCTGCTTTTCATGACTTTGAATGTTTATTGCCAGTCCCATCTGATCCTGCTAGTATTATTTTTATATGCACCAGTTTTATCCCACCAGGAAGGTCTTGCCGAACACTGCATTTGTGTCCTCCATAGGGACCGCTCTGATGTGATACACTCTGTAAACTTTGCAGGTGGACTGAGATTCAGATTTTCATTCAGTGTTTCACTATGAATTAGCCCAGCGATTTTCAACCAATGTGCTGCAAGCATTTTTCGAACACGCAATACCTGACAATTCAGTCAAGGGCACTGACCTCTTTTCCTTAGGGTGTCAAATAAAAAAATGACAACAGCCAACAAAACAACAGCTGTCTGATGTGAATAAATCAAAATTATACCTATTTTTGTCAGACTGGCAAAAAATATACTTTTGGTGTGCTGTAGAATTTCAGTAATTGGTTTATGTGAGCCATGGGATGAAAAAGGTTGGAAATCACTGCATTAGACACTTAGAACTGTGAAATAACCTGTGTGCCACAAGCCATGACTTTTATTATTTGTATATTACAAAGTACCATTAAGTTTTCCTCTCTCAGCATGATATTAAACATAATCGAACTTCATAAATACCTCATAAATATTTTTGCAGGAGGAAAATCTGCTACTTTCAACTGTAATTTTTAAATGTTCAATATGTATAGACAAGCTGCTGTATTTTATATAAATGAATGTATTCATAGAACAAACTTTAAATTTCAGAAAACAACACAGATTGCCGGAGTTTAAATTCCTGTTCATATTCCAGTAGAAATGAGTAATGTGTCCATTTTGGGAACAGTGGCAAATGATTGAGGAGGAGTACATTTCTACACTTGCTGGAGATTGCTATTTTGTGGAGGAGCATTTGTGGTCTGGTGACTCAAGACTGAGAGAGGTAGGTAGCTACCCATTCTGCATACCAACTTCTGCTCCTATTGCTCCATCTGTCCAGAACTCTGGCTAAGATCTTGTCTAGGTAACACTGCCCTCTGCTGGGCGGAACCAGAACTCCTCCTCAGTCTTTAACTTGGCAGCAATGTGTCCTGGAATTTAGACCCTGACTCTTTCAGGATTATTTTACACAAGAGGAAACTGAGATCCAGAAAGCTCAATGGTCAGGGGTGTGGCTCTTGACAGTTTTCAGAGACCAGTAAAAAGAACTCATTTTTCCATACTTTTAAGTAGCTAATTTTTTCCAAAAGGGCAGAGTATAGCACAACACATAACAAAAACTATCAATGTTTGACTTGCAGCTACAGGAACATTTGTTAAGTAACCAAATATCTATTACTGTACAAATTACCTGTACTATTTAAATGTAGGTCAGGTGAGTCATTCAAAATTTATCATAGACCTTGGCCTTATTCTTTAAACCATTGGAATGTACTGGCTTCTTTTTAATTTCTTTTAAAAATGTTTCAATATTTGCTTCTTCAATAAGAACGTATCTTCAGATGGCACTTGTCCTAAGGGACTATGGAAATGTTGTCAATGGGCACATTTTAAGAGCAGGCTCGCTTTAATCGGGGGACTTAATTGGTGTCTCTCCTTATTCCCCACTCTCCACGAGGTGTTCCCTGTTTAGACCTGCCTGCACAGAGTTGGTCACATGAACAGACAGAGGAGCAGACATCTGCACGGAAAGGGGCACTTGACAAGTTCCCCATGACCCAAATTGTAGCAACACCCCATCTGTTCCTCATTCGGGTGGATCAAGCTTACCTTCTAGCACACAGCTCAGAAAGAACCCAGTAGGCTCTAAAGACAAAAAACCCAGTGTCACCCAGCCCTTAATCTCTTAAGAGTGGCCTCCGTCCGTACCCTCATGTAACATCTGCATTCCCTTATTTCACACAAATCCTTTGCAATCAGACCAAAATATAAACAGACAGCAAATTACGGTGTAGGGGCAGTTGTGGCGACTAAAGGAGCTGTTGCAGGCATGTATACGAATAGGAGTATAACGGAATAGCTGGTGGCATGACAGGAAATAGGAAACAAAAGAATTAGATGCCGCTATTATATCAAGATCATTAACAACCTTTTGAAAAAAAACAAAGTTCACACATACTTCAGAAGAGTGTAATAGTTAATTATTTAATGATGACTAGAATGGTTAAAAAACAGTTAGTGTTCCATTTCATCTAATCTACAGTGAAGAACTAAACTCCATTTATTTAGATTGCTATTAAAAATAATTAAACTTAATAGGGACATCATAAATTCATCTTCAGCTATTCAGAAAATTCAACTATCCAGAAGAAGCTGTAAAATAAAAGAACCTGATGAATTCTTTTTCACTGATTCTTTGGAATTACCATTTTAAAATATAAAACTGCTTTATTTGAGTCATTCAATCAAAATATATCCCGTGCCCAGTCCACCATGTGCCAGGCCATGCTCTACTCACTGCGGTTGCTGTAGGTACCAATGAGACACAAATCCTGGACCTCGCTGGCGACCAGTGGAGGAAGAAATAAAATAAACAAAAGAAGTAAATAGATACATGGAGAATGTGAGGTGGCAAAAAATTATTTGGGGGCACATCCATGGGGACACCATGTGTCAATAGGCTGGGTAGAACTTGCAATTTTCAATAAGCTAATGATGAAAGATTTCCCCGATAAGTGCTTTGGGGAAGAAAACCTGAAGGAGGGGAGGGAGCAAGTGGTGCAGGTGTCCAGGGAAGCCTCTGTAGTTATGCCTTACAGTTTTACATTGTAACAGAGTGGGTCTGGCCAGGCTGCTGGGGAACAGAGAAGAGGGACCCCTGAAGCTTCAAGAGAGCCAGGCCCTCTCCCACCTCTGGCCCCAGAAGCAAGGAACGTGAAGGAACTGCCAAAGGCAGCCTGTGATTGAAACTGCACTTGGAGTTTGATAGGCTTCCAGGCCATGGGGCAACTATGAAGAAAGGCAACTGGCTGTGCAGACCAGGGTATGCTGCCCCAGCAGCTGAGCTGTTCATGACACAGGCTGCATAGAGCCAGCGCAGGCTGTGGGAGCTAGGTGCTCCACCTTAGGCTGCATGCTTGTGCTCCTATGCATGGCTGGGAATCTTCTGCCCTCTTCCACAGAATGGCAGCCAGGAGAGGGGCAAAGACACTGGGGAGGGGGGGATGCTGTAAAGCATGGTGGACATTAGCTCACATTGGTTGAAAAGCTGCAGGTGGGTTTCTGGGCCTGGCCTTTAAAAACAGAATGCATGGGAAATATGCTCTTTCCCTCCCCTCGCTAGCCCAGTTGGCCTCCGGAGGCCTGTGTTCATGGGCTAGTGGGCCCTGGAGGCTGCATGGTCTGGGAGCATTCCTGGTACCCCTCTGTGAGTGACATGCAGCTTCAGCCCTGGCGCTGCCTGGGCCTGCCTGGCCAGGCACGCAGACATACCAGTGAGCCGACGGCTGGAGGAAAGGAGCAGCATGCAACAAGTGGGACTCCGACTGGTGTACACAGACTCCAAGGGAAGCCTGGAGCCGAACTGTGACTGGGAACCTGCCAAACAGCCGGGATGAGCACGCTACAGGCACCTGTGTTTCCCAAAGGATGGTACTTTTAAATGGGAGAGAAGCAATTCCAGGCACACCCTGAAATTGGTCTGGCCTGGCAGAGAGTGGCAGGGTTATTTTTCTTTGGGTGTTTTAAGGGGAGCAGGGCTCTGAGGCAGAAATCTGCCATTATTCCAAAACTGTATGGCCTTTAAATAAAAACCCCTTTTCTTTTTCACCAAACGTCTGACTCCAGAGTTTGCCTATTCATGGCAAGCAGTAGAACCCCACTGGCTGTTCTGCAACATTATAGCAGTTCCTCCATAAGTTCAATTTTAAATTCCACACCGTGACCACTTTCTCCTGTATATTCAGTTTTCTTCTCCTCCCTGACTCCAATAAGTCCTTTCACCAATGCTGATCCTACATTCTTTTCACCATCTCTCGGCCTCCTCAGGTCCTCTTCCCTTTAAATTCCATGGTCAGCCATGACTACCACTCCCAAACGTTTACCCTATTTTCTTGCTCCCTCTTCCTTCTCTGTACTTATTTAGTGAAACCTCAGCCCTGGGGAAATCCAGGTTGTCATCTTCTTTTTGCCGATAGCCCATCTCCAAATTAAAGAACACTAACCTCAGCCGTGCCCTCGATGCTGCTCAGAAATCATACCACAGTATTCTAGTCCATTTCCTCTTCCACATCCTTGATGAAGAGCCCACGTCCTTTCCTGTCTCACTTTAACTCAGACTCACTCTCAGTTTTGTGACCTTGCTTCCTATCTCATTAAGAAAAAGAAATCAATTAAAAGAAAACTTCCACAAGCCCCACCACCATACCCGCCCCTCAGCCAGCATCAGTGCTGCCTTCTTCTGTCCTTTTAATAGATGACGTGTCGGGGCTGCTGATGCCAACCCTGATCTGCCTTCCCGAAGACACGCCAGAAATCTGGTCCTGCACCGTCAGCCTACAGACAAACCTGCTCCTCAGTCTAGGTCTCTCACAGCTACAGAGTCCTGTGTTTGCCCCTTTATCGTGTCTGAGTCCTCTTCCTCTCATTCTTCTGTTGAAATGACTCTCATCAGGTTCTTTTACAAGCCTCCTAAAACTACTTCCTCAAGCTCACCAAACTCGACTTTGCTAAATCCAGTAATTATTTTTCAGCCTTTATCTAGATTGACCTTCTGTACCATTTGACTTCGTTTTCATCATCTATTAAGGCTTCTTTTTATTGCCTGTCACCTATAGGTCCTACAGGAATTTTAATGGAAATGCCCTGGAGTCTGGAATCCTGAATCTATTAGGGTACTATAATAAAAATCACACTTGGATAGCCGTTTACATTTTCAAAAATATTGTACTTTCATTTTAGAATAATCCCAGCAGAAAGGCACTTTTCAGATGAGAATTATTAAGAAGAAGAAGTGATAAAAATAGGATTGCATCCAGGTAGGCGCCTTCCTAGAAGCAGCAGCAAGCCTGTGCTGGACGGCGGGCACTGGACAGTGGCGCTGAGAGAGGGGGGCAGTGCGTGCAGCAGGCTGAGGAGGGAACCCTGAACCCTTGCCAAAGCAAAGGGAGGGAGGGACATTAAAACAAAAAGGGGTGTGAGAGGCTAATTACGCCCAGTCTATTTTAAAGTATAAGACATGCTATTAAGAAAGTTTAAAGTAATAGAGAAGAATCCTTGAGGTTGATGTTATGAATAAAATGAAAAATCCACTGGGCTGTGCTTTCACTCCTAATTAGAAATCCCCGACAATGCCCAAATTCCGGTGTCTGTTGTTCTTGTAAATACTCACTGATAAGAAATGTGAAAGGCTGTTATAAGTTTGTGACCCCTCAGATTTACATGTTGAAACCCTACTCCCCCCGCCACCTATGCGATGGTACTGGAAGGTCAGGCCTTGGGGGAGTGACCGGGCAGTGAGGGCGCAGCCCTCCTGAGTGACATTAGTGTTATAAAGAGACCACAGGGAGCTCCTGCAACCTCCCCACCATGTAGTGATATGGAGAGAAGAGGGCCAGCTTCACAGAAGAGGAACATCATTGGAACGGGACCCTGCTGTCACCCTGATCTTAGACCTCAAGCTCCACAACTGTGAGCAATGAGTGTTTGTTGTGTATCAGCCACCCAGTCCACGGTGCCTTGTTACAGCAGACTGAATGGGGTAAGACAAGGACATTACAATTCAGTGCCCATCTTAGTCCATTCAGTCTTCAATAGCAAAAATACTCTAGCCTCGGTGGCTTAAATAACAGAAATTTATTTCTCATAGTTTCAAAGGTTGGGAATTTCAAGTTATGATTCAGTGTTTGGTAAGAGCTGGCTTCCTGTCTCACACACACAGCCGTCTTCTAGGTAGGTCTACACATGACCCGAGGGGAAGGTATGTATTCAGGGTCCCTCTGTAAGGGCACTAACCTCATTCATGAGGAGTCCACCCTCATGACCTAATCACCTCACAGAGGCCCCGTCCCCAAAAAATCATCATACTGCGGACTAGGTTTCACCATGTGACACAAATGTGCAGGCTACAGCAGTGCCCAGTCATTTTTCACCCTGAGACTCAAATATTCCAAGAGGATCAGGAAACTTTAGAGTTCTTCTCAGTCACTGACCTGAGAAGGTTGTCACCACCACTGTCTCTACAGTTAGACAAAGTCTAGGCAATAGCTAAGAGACTTAAAAAAAGTTACTTGCAAACCAACCCCAGCCCCCTCTATTCTGTTGGTGTCTCTATGTCTCTTTCTGTCTCTCTCCACCTCTCTCTCTCCCCCGCCCCTCTCTCTCTCTCTCTCTCTCTCTCTCTCACACACACACACACACACGCATGCACGCACGCACGCACAATCCATGCTCTTGTATGGGAACGGTAACAGTTCAAGTTGATGAAGCATTCCTCTGAGAATCTTTTCATACAGATTAAACCTTTGTCTTTCTTTGATGTGAAGCTGATAGAGGAGAATACTTAGATGAACTAAATAATAAAGAGATCCCATTACTGTCATTTATTTCCATACATATAAGGATAAAAAGGCCATCCTCGCATGAAATTGTAATGCTGATTACCTTTCTCTGCTCACTTTAAATTCAATCACTTAGCATAATCCATCAGCATTTAAATACATGGAAGATTGCAGTTTCATAAATTGAGACAATACAATTCAGTGCCTTGACATTGCATTTGCCATCAATTATGTTAGTCATAATCTCAAGTATTAGAGGAGGAACAGTATATTAACCTAAATACTACTCAAGGGACTGGGCTGTTTTTACAGGTTTTTTTTTAAGTTTATATTATTTTATTTTGTGCATTGTTCTTCTGTAAGCCTAGGAAGAAAATCAGTGAGGTGGGTGCTGTACCTACTCCGGAGTCTGTCTCTTGTCCACTATTTTAAGTCCAACTTTATCAACCCTTTTTATGATCTGTGCTCTTGATATATCCTCAGTCCAGTTTTGCTTTGTGTGCAAAGCCTTGTTTAACTAGAGATACACTACATACTGTATATAGCAGTGTGTGTGAAAAAGGAAGCTAAGGAGTTCTAAATAAGTTACTTCTCTGAGCCCGTCTCCTGATATGTAAAGTGACGATAATAACACCCACTGCAGTGGGTTGTTATGAGAACTAAATAGGTCAATATGAGTCAATAAACCTTGTCTTCTCTTTCCCCCACCTGGATTTACCCCAGAACTGTCCATGTCAGAATAAAAAATGTGTTTTAGTTAAAAATGTATCTTTCTTTATGTCCCTCCCTTTCTCCCTCACAGATATCTTTACCATGGAAAAGGAAATAGAGAAGAAGATAAATCACCTACAATCTCACCACTCATAATATATTAATTCAACAAATATTTATTAAGCATCTATATTGTACCAGGTATTGTAGGTTTTGAGACTATAGCACTGAATGAAATAGAAAAAAATCCCTGCCTTCCTACTTACAAATCACCTGTATTTTTTGCTCCTTTTTATCTCTCTTCTGCATATTTCTTTAATCTAATATTATAATTTTTAAGGTTCTATGATGCTACGCTTTATAACATTAATGTCAACACAGTATTCATTGAAGTTGATACACAATAATTTAATTGCCCAGTCCCTTAATGTTGGAAATGAAGCCCCAGCACCCACCCCTAATTACAATGAACATCCTCGTGCATTTACCTCTTCCTACTGATTCCTTTTGTATAAATACACCAGGGTGGAATTACTGAGTCATTGTATAAGGATATTAGCAGATCATTCAGGTAAAAGGAAGAAAAAAGTCAAACTCATCATTCCCTGGTGGATTCTCTCTACATAGTTTGGTAATGGTATATAATTTAGTATTCGGAGGTGTGAAACATAAATAGAATGCTATAGGAATTCAAACTATATTCAGGTAGAAGAAGAGGGACCATAGAAATAAATTTTAGTGCCTCATCTCTTAGGAACAAAAGAGGCAGGCTTTCCAAAGTAGAGGGTATATGTGGCCTCATGTGGCAAAAAATAATCAGAATGGGCAGAGTGGGGTGAGGTTACGCCAAGGCCACAGATGTGGAACAGATCCACTTGAACATGATCTGACAGATGGCAGAGAGTCATTGAGAGTCATTCCTTCAACAGGGGAATGGCACACAGAGAGCAGTGTCATATCATCTGTAAAAGCAGTATTGTCTTGCTCTGGGGAAGCTGAGAATCCTGGCCACTTCATTTTACTGAGCTTTTACATTTGTTATTAAACCCCAAATCTTCCACTCACTGTTCCTCTGGGCATGAGGAATGGGAAAATAAACCTAAAGCAGGATCAAGCCTAATATGCTGATCGAGAATACCCTAAATGGAACATGCCTGGTCAGCACAGCCTGCTTGACCCTTGGATGATGACAAAGAGGAATCAGTAATCCCCAGCAAAGGGGGTAGCAGCTCGTTATGATGCAAAAGTCCTTCCAGCCCCTGCACTATCCCAGTGCTGTCCCTCCATCCAGGTAATTAGGCTTCTACTCATTACATGAGGCAGCATTAATAATATGCTGACATTTCAGCCCAAAGGCGGGCAAGTATAAATGAGGTGTTGTTTTTGGTGTAACTTTTCCTTCTCTTTACGTCAAAGGCCACTGAAACTGACAAACGGGGCAGTAGGAGCAAGCTTAGATCCCTTTGGAGGACTTGAATGTGGTAGTGAGTCATTCAGGCCATTTGTCTCCAATTGGAAGAGTGGAAAACAGACTCACAGTAGCCTGAAAATGTTTTGAGAACAGGATTTCTTCACTTTATATTTGTTTTCCTACAATATAACTGGAAAAGTACCACACAGTACATTTTCAATAAACACTTGACTAGTAAATGAATGAGCCATATATAATAGTTTCTCATTAAAGATTTGGAAATTGCCTATTTGATTTGTTTAAAAGTTTTCCGTCTCTGAATCTTTGTGACTGGAAGTCAGTAAGACATAAAATTGATTTTTTCCTTTCTACTACTGTGAAAGAATTTTTTGAGGAGTAAAAGAAAGGAGAAAGAGGTATAAACTTCACCATAGGGAAATGTGCCAGACAGGCCTTCACTACCTTGAGTTAGTATTGAAAGGTCTCCTGTCAGTTATAAGAACAGTTTTCAAAGCTATAATCTAGAATAAGAGGTAAGTGAAGATGTCATTGTTTTGTCCGATGTCCCATTTTCACAGCCTCGCATAGTAGCTGGTACACAGAATACATTCATGCACATTTGATGACTGAGTGATTGAATGAATGGCATATGATCCCTACCTTCAGGGACTTTGTACTGAGGGTATGAGACAGAACCCCATGAGAAAGCTTTATAGCCTATTACTCCATTAGTGGTCAACTCTTAACAAATATTCCCTCAGTGACAAATCCATCTACTGAGCCATTTTCCATAAGGATATCTTGAAGAATTGTGGTTAATTTCTAACTCTGTGTTTACCTCTCTACAAGTATTAGCAGAGAGGGAGAGATTTGGAAAGAACAAACCAATGATCTTTTGTTGGGAAAATAATACATATAACTAAGAAGTACTGAGAAAAGAAGGGCAGAAGTGCAACATCTCCCAATCATCTAAGAATAACTTAGATGATCACCCTAAAACACATGACCAGAGTGTGGGATAAGCGTGAAATTTGTGGGATACGACCTAGTTATAGCCTTAAAAGCTCTCTTTTTTCAAAATTACCTTGCAAGTCTAGCTCACTAGTAAGATATCCTAGGTACCCAGACCAGATGGCATGAGGTTTGCGACTTCAAATAGGCAGCCCGCATGTCCACTGAATTGTAAAGGACTAACTGGAAAAGTTAGGTAACAAGCTGAGCCGCAATAATGCCCTTGAAATCACAGAAAACTATACAAAAATACAAGCTTTCTAAAGGTTTTTAAATGTTTTAAAATCCTTCAAGAAATGAAACAGGCAAATTAAATATAAGAAATGTTAAATTGGCCTTGCATTAAAATGCTATAATGCAGCATTAGTAAATAAATCCCTTGGTATCTGAATAATTAAAAGCCAGAGAGTAGGATTTATAATCTAGGACAACTGATATAAAAAGCTATAAATGCTGGTCTAGCACTAAGAATTCAGCATTACTGTATTGATGTCTTCCTGTGGAAGCATATTCTTTTCTGCTTTATTTTAGGACAGGATAGTCTGTAGATAGGTGAATCAGAGATTTATATTTATAGCTCTATTTCTGTTTGATACCACATCTTGCATTAGAACAACATCAAACATTTTAAAAGGTATTTGCATTTGCATTCTTAGTGTTCAGCACTAAAATCATTTCTGCAGGATATCACTCCATGTTCACTGTATCTTCCCTCACCAATTGGTTACTAAATTGATGAACTGATTCAACAAGCATTTATTGCATTCCTACTAAGTGCAAGTTACTATGCTCGGCTTTGAACATGTAAAATCACTGACATAAATCCATACCCTGTAGAGTTCACAGGCTTTGGGAGGCCACTTAGTGACAAGTAGTGAAGCGGGGAAATGTTGGTGTGTTTAGGTAACAGAAAATCCTTTGGTGTGGTGGCTGTGCACACAAAGCATGAAGGAAATGTAGAATGTTAAGCTGGAAAATTATTAGACATTTTTCTGTTAATGGATGATCAATGGAGAGATAAATTTGAGATTTAAATTGGGGTGTGTGGAATGAAAAATGACCAGGTTACATGTTTACATAACAACTTGCCATGGAGAGAATGGGTTGGAGGAGGGAAGGACTAAAGTCAGAAAGACAATTGGAAAAATTTTTGAAATCTTCCAAGGATATTGAAAGTTTTAGACTAAAGCTGAAAAAGAATAAATTTTAAAAACTATGGCTGAGTAAAATTTACTTATTATAATATTGGTTTGTAGGCAGAGTAAAAAATGCCTATTAATTAAAAGAAATATCTTCACTCTCAAATTTAAAACTAGACAAGCAAACTTTGCCTTTGATTTTTCATGTGGAGGCTTATTCAAGGACTTTATAAAGCACATTCTAAACTCCCAGCATTTATTCTTTAATTTAATCTTTATGTTATTTTTTCCATCACCATTTAGTCCCCTTACATCCCCACACCCCAAAGCAATCACCACACTGGTGTCCATGCCCATGAGTCCTTTTTCCTTCTTGCTCAATCCCATCACCGCCTAACCACACCCCCTGCTGACATCCTGCTCTCTATCTACGAGTCTGACATATTCCTAAATATCTCTACAGCTTAGTTCTCCAGCTGTGAAATTAATGATTGGTTGAAATGATGTTTATTATTCATTTTTATCTCTGAGATCTTAGCTATCCAGTGGTATATTGATTAGCAACCATCACTAGGTGTGTCCCAATCTTTGTGGGGACAAAGTAATGGGAAATAGTCCACTGGCAAATGAAAAGCATCTCCGAGACTCTTACAATTCTGGAGGACCATGCTGTGGACCTTAGAAATATTGATTCTTAGACTGTAGTTGGGGAAGCGTCTGTCACTTTTGCTGATGCTAATCATTCTTCTCACATGATCTGGACAGCAGACATAAGCTATTTTGCCAAGTCTACTATTTTCCTATTTTTACGTCCTTGAGGAAAAACCTGAGCAAATTAAACTTCCAGCATAGTCTTAAAAATCTGTGATAAAGCTCAGAGCTGCAACACTGTCCCAATTTCTTATACATGACTTGTTATTTAAAAACAGCTTGCATTGCTACACACAATGTGAATCTTTCTTAAAAGGGAAGGAATTTGGCCCACCTACCTCTGACAGACTGATTTGTCAAAGTACACAGTGAATTTCCCTTGCCCACCTTCCCAATCTACCTAGGCCCTCCCTGAATGTTCCTTCCAAACCGTGACACACTGGAGAAAAGCATATTTTTAAAAATCCCTAGAAGAGCTGTTGTAATAAAGGGGGCTTTTAAAGATGTTTTGACATTTTTCTAGATGAACACTTTGGTTGAACAAATAGAAATGTTCAGGAAAGGATGTGCAAAGCTTTGGCTATTTGTATATGAATAGCCAGTAACTATTTTGTATTAATAAAATTGTACATAACATAGAGGAAACAATACATTTAATACATTTTAAAATAAAACACATATTTAACAGTATTATAATCTCTATTTCTTTAAAGATTTTATTTATTTTTAGAGAGAAGGGAAAGGAGTAACAAATAGAGAGAGAGAAACATTGGCCTGCAACCAAGGCATGTGCCCTGACTGGGAATTAAACACGAGACCTTTCGGTTTGCAGGCCAGCATTCAATCCACTGAGCCACATCAGCCAGGGCTAATCTCTAATTTTTGAGGTCTGAAATTGAATATATTAACCTGGACCTAGGGAGTATCTATTCCATTAAAAATGGTTGAAATAGACTAAATAAATGGATGCTGACATTTAAAAATTATATTTATTACCACGTGAAAAGGCAGAGTTTCTTTCCCTGGAGATTTTTAAAAATAGAATGAGTATTCATCTTTCTAGAATTATTTAGATACCCTCTTACCTGAAGGTTAGCAGAACGATTCGACTTTCAGCAATTTATTCTAATATTTGAAGTTTATAATTGCACATTACTGTATTGTTACCTCATCTGAAATCAGCTTAAAATGTCCCTTCAAAGCACATGCCTTACAGGTAAAGGTGTTTTTGTTTGAGGACTTGGAAGAGAGATTGAAATATGGAGTCTGTGCAATATGAAAGGAAGCCGTGCTGCTGAAGCATGAGGGCACAGGACTGTCATTAGGGAGCACTAATGCCCTAGCAGTTTGCTCTCCTTATGCCTAATTTGATAAATGGTCATGTGCATTTGCTAATCTCCAGTGTAATGGGAGCCTATTTGTAGTGATTACAGCATGGAAGAACTAGGTCTGTGTGTGTGGTGGGGGGCAGGGGCGAAAGGGAATTTCCACCCTGCATCATGAGCACTCATCCATTCTTGTGCATGTACATGTGCACGTGCACACACACATACAATAAACCCTAAATAACAATAAGTTAGTTGCAGAGTCAAATTGTTATAGCTCACTTCAGTGGAGAATTCTAATGATGCAGTGATTTCCTATCTGAGAATACCTTAACCTCTTTTCCTCTCACACAGCCCTTCTCCAGCCAATTCCAGATGCAGCCCTTGGCAGGCGGTGCCCTTTGCACACTGATGTTGTCTGGCTCAGAACACTGCTGTCCAGGTGTTGTGTTCCATGCTTGGCTGCCAGAGTAGTAGAGGGTGTAGCTTAAACCACATGCATTGCTGGCAAAAATGGTTCCCTGGCATCCAAATCTCCCCTTCTCTTGCTGCATCCTCTGAGCAAAGGCCATCACTTAATATCTCCCAATAGTTTAACTAATGGTGGGCAATGCTTGACATGAGCCGGCTGCCTTGAGGGGGAGGTGATGATCTTGGCTGGAGTTAAGTAGCTACAGGTGTCAACACCTGCTGCAGAGTTAAAGGCCAGGTATATGACTGCTGTTTACTCTCATCTTGAAACAGGTCATTTGGTGCTTGAATCAGTGGAAACAAGGCCTTAATTTGCCTTCCATGACAGGCAAGCAAAATACAAGCCCAGCAGAACGAACACACAATTCCTTTGGCTCGTCCATTCAGAGAAGAGGTTTATATGAAATTTTGGGTTTAACGTAGCAAAAACTAATATTTTGAAAAACAAAATGCAGTTTAAATTTTCAAAAGTGAAGTATTACTAGCATCTTAAATTTTGATATTCCAAAATAAATGTTTTCATGACCTTTAATTTGTCACCATTGCTTCTGTTGTATCATTATTATTTGCCACCAAATTCATATAACAACTTCTAATAAGTATTTTGCTATGAGATGTCTTGTGCCACAGTAAATATTGTTGAATGAATGATAGCTAGTTTTTGCTCACCAATCTATTAAAACTTATTGCAAATCCTGTCTTGTTGGTTCCCATTTTCCAGAGTCCAGATCAGGATTCTCATCTTCTGAGAAAACCTTGATTACTCTTTATTGCCATAATACTTCCCTGCTGTTTCCTCAGTGTCCTCTCTTGCTATTTATTCACCCCGTGGTCCACAGATTCTTAGCATCAGCAACAGCTGAGATAAGTAGAAATGCAGACTCTTGGTATCATCCCCAACCTCCTATTGAATCAGAAACCGTATATTTTTTAAATCCCCAGAAACATGTATCTCTCAATTTTGAGAAATACTGATATGACACATTTCAACTTCACAATGCAAATACATAGATAAAGCTAGAGGTAGATACATAGACAGAGACAGAGATAGATAAATATGGATGGTTTCCCAGGGAATGGAAACTCCTTGAGTTCAGGTCTTCGTGCATTTGTCGCTACCAGTCCGGCTGTGTGCCCCTCACATCTCTACTCTGGCAACTCCTTCCTGCAGGGTCAGTCTGCCCTGGGCTGTGGACCAGATTTTACCTACATTCATTCATTAACCCTAAACCATCTCTATCCCTCCTGATAATATCTCTATTATTGCTCATAACAATATTTTATCTGATATATCTCCTCAGGCAAGGGAAACAAAAAAATTAAATGGGATTACATCAAACTAAAAAAGGTTTTGTAAGCAAAGAAAACCATCAATAAAACGAAAAGACAACCCACAGAATGGGAGAACATATTCACCCATACATCTGATAGGGGGTTAATATCCAAAATTTATAAAGAACTTACAAAACTCAACACCAAAAAACCCCATACAATCCAATTTAAAAATGGGCAAAGGACCTGAATAGACACTTATCCAAAAAGGACATACAGATGGCCAACAGACAAATGAAAAGATGCTCAACATCACTAATCATCACAGAAATGCAAATGCACCACAATGAGATAACATCTCACACCTGTCAGAATGGCCATCATCAACAAATCAATAAACAACAAGTGCTGGCAAGGATGTGGAGAAAGGGGAATCCTTCTGCACTATTGGTGGGAATGCGGACTGGTGCAGACACTCTGGAAAGCAGTATGGAGATACCTCAAAAAATTAAAAATGGAAGTACTTATGACCCAGTGATTCCACATCTGTAAATATATCCAAAGGAACCTTAAATGTAAATTGAAAAGAACATAAACACCCCTGTGTTCATTGCAGGTTTACATACAATCACCAAGATAAGGAAGCAGTCCAAGTGCCCATCTGTAGATAAGTGGATAAAAAAATAGATAAGTGGCCGTGGCTGGTGTAGCTCAGTGGATTGAGTGCAGGCCTGCGAACCAAAGGATTGCAGTTCGATTCCCAGTCAGGGCACATGCCTGGGTTGCAGGCCAGTTCCCAGCAGGGGACGCATGAGAGACAAACATACATTGATATTTCTCTCCCTCTCTCCTTCCCTTCCCCTCTAAAGGTAAATAAATAAAATCTCTTCAAAACATTATTTAAAAAATAGATGAGTGGATTACATACTTGGCCATAAAAGAGAAAATTTTACTCTTTGAAACAGCATGGATGGACCTGGAGAACATTACGCTAAATGAAATAAGCCAGTCAGAGAAAGACAAACACCATATGATTTCACTTATGTGTAGAATCTAATGAACAAACTAACCTAACAAGCAAAATAGAGACAGACTTATAGATGGAGAGCAGGCTGATAGCTCTGTGGGGGGAGAGTAAGGAGTGGAGGGATCGAGGAAAAGGGACTCATGGACATGGACAACAGCATGGTGATTGTGGGGGCAGGAGGGAAGGGATGGTGATGGAAAACATACAATTTAAAAAATAGAAAAATAAAAGCACAGGTTTTTGTCTTATTTCTGAAATCAAGTCTCCCCTTCCTTTCATAGTTTGGTAACTGGATATCTATAATTTACTCCTGGGCCAAGTTGTCTCCTGCAAATGTGGGTACTGATCCAGGCCTTCTGAAAAGTTGGCGCTGCATTATGCTTTGATTAAAAACTGCCTGAGGGTAGAAGCTGGTCTCATTCTATTCTCTTTTCACAGTGTGAGTATGGCAGGTAATGGTGTACCAAAATACCCATGATCAATGATTTTTGACAAACTATAGTACCTTCAATTAGATGCAGCTGCTTTAGAGACTGTATTATCTCTTTTAGGCCTCTAGCATTTGGTAAATAAATGTTCCAATGCATAAAATTTGTCCTACTAACTTGAAAGACTAAATACCTCTCCTAGGCAAATCTAATTTATCCAGGTAATGTGCACATCACCTAACAGATTTAGCTCCTTATGTTGCTACTGAATTTAGATTCATTTTGGCAGATCTGGAAATTTCCAACCCTGTAAAACTGATATTTGAAGCTCTTTGGTAGAATGCTTCCTCATTGCTTTGGAAAGATTTTTTTTCCTGCTCTCCCTGGCCTTATTTTCATCCTGTTTACTAATGTAAATTGTGAAAAGACTAAGGGTAGAAGAAACAATATCAACGTTCTCTTGTTAACATATTACACTTTCATTGATTTCTATTTGCTTACTTCAGAGCACTTGTGGGCCATCTACACTGCAGTGTTCATATGAGGCCGTGGTTGCCTATTTCAGTAAAAGTGATTTGATTGGGCCTCTAGCTTGCACTGTTGCTGGAACAGGGGTGGAGGATAGAGTAGGTGGACACAAATACAGAAGGAGGGAGAGTAAGAGGGAGTCAGAGAGAGAAGGAGGATGAGATCAAGTGTGATAAATGAGAGCAGTTAGAAGAGAAATCTATAAGCCTTTGTGGTCACATAGGTGTGAATCCTATCTCTGTTAACTTACTAGCTGTAGGAACTAGAACATTAAAAAAATCCCCTGCGTTAAAAAAAAATGTTACATAATATATGGGAACCTCAAATCTCTTATTATAAAATCTCATTTTATAATGGAAATCATATGCTTAACTCTCTCCATAGCCACCATGTACTCGTGCAGGTTGGGTACTGCACCAGTTACCTGCTGAGGGGTGGGTGTGGACTAAAACTTAGCCAATGCCTGCAGCCAGGCACAGGACTTTCTCTGCCTGAAGGGATAGACAGCTTTAGAAAGAAATCACAAAAGTACTATGTAGGCTTGCTCATAAGGTGGCCATGGTCATGAATTTCTTGTGAGGGTTAAAAAAATGGTACATCTTAATATGAAGAAGTCCTTTGTGCTCACTAAATGTCTTGCCATTTTCCAGTCTTCGTTTTGCCTCTCTCCAAACACAGTTTCATTTTCCATACCTGACATTCTCCTTCAGGCTAGAATCAAGGTTGTCTGCTGTTCCTGGGTGCTTGTCTTCTCAGCTCCTTCCCCAGGTAAGTCATCTCTCTCCTCCATTTCAACATGAAAAATCTCTGGAATGGCAGCTGATGGACCTGTCCGAAGTCACAGGCACAGAATGGTGGCACATTCTCATTATCAGTCCTCAACACAATCATGTGAAGCTCAAAGAAGCAATCATCTCTCCCCACCCTGGAAAATGAGTGGTATGAGGGGAATATTAAAAAGTATTTCCACCACAATTCATATAAATATCAAGCCCCTGTGCTTTGCTTCAACTCCTGAAAATCCTGGTGAAATACACAGAGATGGAAGAGATAAAATTTGTCTGAAAATATAAAGTACACAATGACCTAAGAACACTACCTCCAGGTAAGGTAGCAAATACAAAATACAAATTACAGTGCTAATTAGTATTGCCCTTGATGGAGATCATTTCTCTTCTCTGAGTCACAGTTTCCTTATCTGAAAAATGAGGAGTATGAATCAAATCATTGTGTGGTTCCCTTTGACTCTAAAGTTTATGATCCATCCATCCATTCATCCATTGTTCCATCTATCCGTCCATCAATCCATCTCTCCATCACTGTGTTAGGTGCTTGAGACACTTAGATTCTAAGTCAACCAGTGTCTACTGAGAGCCTACAAAGTACAAGGCATTATTTCAGCCACAGTGGTATATACAAAAACATAAATGACAGTCCTTTTCTTCAAACTATTTCCAGTCTAGTTGGAGTATACAGTATGTGTAAAGTAATGATTACATAATAGAAAGAATTATATAATAGAAAACACTGCAATAGAGGCAAGAACAGTTCAAGAATACTTGTGACTATCTAGTAAGGAGATCTGGGATTTCAGAGTGAGCAGGATGATACCACAGGAGCCAGTGGAGATGACTGCATGGAGGAGAAAAGGTTGTATCTCCTCCGGAGTCTGCGAGGGGCCATCATTGACTAGGCAGAGAAGACAAATATGCATCTTCTAAGCTACCAAAAAGACCTCTAATACTCACATTGAATTGTTTTGGTTATAGTGCTTTTTTAATGTTTTACTGTTTTGTTGAGTTTATAGTGTGAAAATGAAAAATACTGACATATATTGTAAGTATATGTCAAACAGAAGTTACCTAAAAACATTCAAGGTAAACTCTTAATTGCATTTATGTGTTAATTAGCACTTTCTTTGTCACTGACTATAATACCAGATTGGATTTCCCACTGAGAAATAGAAATAAAACAAACAAAACAATTTGAGAAAGTGGAATGCTAGTTGCTATGAGGATATTAGGAACAAAGATATATGAGCAGTGTGGGTGTCGTGTTAAGATTTGAAGGGGGGTGGCCAATGGGGAATTAGACTTGCATGTGTCCAAAATAATCACAGTAACTGCCTTGTCACTTACCAGTGCTGATTCTAATGGACTGCAGGTCCAGATGGAACTAATGGCTCATTAGAAATCAATTGATATCTGAACGAAAGTCATAGAGTGAGGAGAGGAATAAACAGAGTGAGGAGTGTGATTACTTTAGAAGCTCTAATCATGAGGACAGAGGAAAGCCGAGTTTTTAACCAGTGTGCTAAATATGGTGTGTTAAAAAGAAAGCACCCCATTAGAAGGTATCAGACACAGTAAGGTCTTATTCAAAGCTCTATAGGATTTGCTGTAGAATTTAGTGTCACAAACTGACATAGTTCCTAAAATGTATTATGATAATCACCTCAAGTAGAGATTGGTAAATTGAAACACAGCTGAATTTGCTCTTAATCCTCCTCTTGTCCCATAATCAATAAGGAGGGATGAAACATGCCAACAATACATCTGTCTTTTGCTTTTGCAGGAAGGGTGGGCACTTACAACAGGTGTTTAAAGATCTTGCTTCCATTATTTATCAAGTGTGTTTTTTGTTGGTTGTTTAGTATTTCAAGCATCTAATTTCTTTCCCTCGTTTATTTTATTCTCTTTGATTATCATTACAGAATAAGGTAAATAGTTTGCTGGTTTTCCTTTGTTTTTATGTCATGATTTTCATTGGGGATACAGAGATGGAGAAGGGGTGTTCCACACCCTCTTGGTCTCACAGTCCAGCAGATCAGACAAATAATCACCATAAGATTGTGCAGCATTTCCTGTGAGAAGGTATTACAGAGAGTAACTGATGTTTATTGGGAAGGAAGAGAGAAAAAGAAAAAGGCAGGGAGGTGGGAAAGAAAATAGGACCCAAGCAGCCAAACTTGATTAAATCATAGCATCAGGACTGAAGAATAAGAACCTCATAAGGTTATGAGGTGAAACCCCTTTGAGATGTATGAGAAGTGTGCCTCTCCAGAGCAGACATATGTGCAATGTCATGGCATCATGTACAACCTAGATACCATAGATCTCGGGTGTCACAAGGTCCGGTCTATCACTCTGGGGGCCTAAAGAACCTTTAGTGACAAACTGTTCCTTCACAACTGAAATGCAGCTGACATGCTACATCAAAGGACAAAATTTATTCCAATATCTTGTCAGAGCAGCTTCTCCACTAGGCGATTGTTTTCTCAGACCCTAGAATTATCTTGCTTTTATTCAGGAACTGGCTTCGTACATGAGGCTTATTTTTGGCAAGGCTGTTCA
>PVKM010007451.1:0-41448 GCA_004027735.1 Carollia perspicillata | reverse complement strand
CATAGAATTCCATTGTGTATATGTACCATAGTTTTCTGATCCATTCATTTACTGATGGGCACCTAGGTTGCTTCCAACACTTGGCTATTGTAAATTGTGCTGCTATGAACATTGGGGTGCATAGGTTCTTTTGGAATGGTGTTTCAGGGTTCTTGGGATATAATCCTAGCAGTGCAATTGCTGGGTCAAAAGGCAGTTCCATTTTTAGTTTTCTGAGAAAATGCCATACTGTTTTCCATAGTGGTTGTACCAGTCTGCAATCCCACCAGCAGTGAACTAGGGTCCCCTTTTCTCCACAACCTCTCCAACACTTGTTGTTTGTTGCTTTGTTTATGATGGCCATTCTTACTGGTGTAAAGTGGTATCTCATTGTGGTTTTAATGTGCATTTCTCTGATGGCTAGCGGTATTGAGCATCTTTTCATGTGTCTCTGAGTCCTCTGTATGTCCTCCTTGGAGAAATGCCTGTCCAAGTCCTTTGCCCATTTTTTAATTGGGTTTCTTATCTTCTTGGAGTGGAGTCGTGTAAGTTCTTTGTATATTTTGGAGATTAAACTCTTGTCTGAGGTATCATTGGCAAATGTTTTCCCATATAGTTGGTTCTCTTTTTATTTTAGTGCTGTTTTCTTTAGCTGTGCAGAAGCTTTTTATTTTAATGAGATCCCATTTGTTTATTCTTTCCTTTATATCCCTTGTTCTGGGGGACATATCAGTAAAAATGTTGCTGCATGAGATATCTGAGATTTTCCTGCCTATGTTCTTCTCTAGGATTTTAATGGTGTCACAGCTTATATTTAAGTCTTTTATCCATCTTGAATTTATTTTTGTGTATGGTGTAAGTTGGTGCTCGAGTTTCATTGTTTTGCACGTAGCTGTCCAGTTCTCCCAACACCATTTGTTGAAGAGACTATTTTTACTCCATTTTATGGTGTTGCCCCCTTTGTTGAATATTAACTGACCATAGAGACTTGGGTTTATTTTTGGGCTCTCTGTTCTGTTCCATTGGTCTATGTGCCTGTTTTTATGCCAGTACCAGGCTATTTTGATTGCAGTGGCCTTGTAATACAGTTTGGCATCAGGTATTGTGATCCCTCCTACTTTGTTTTTCTTTCTCAAAACTGCAGCTGCTATTTGAGATCATTTATGGTTCCATATAAACTTTTGAATTGTTTGTTCTATGTTTGTGAAATATGCCATTGCTACTTTGGTAGGTATTGCATTGAATCTGTATGTTGCTTTGGGTAATATGGACATTTTGATGATGTTAATTCTTCCAATCCATGAACATGGTATATGTTTCCATTTGTTTGTGTCTTCCTTGATTTCATTCTTCAGTGTTGTGTAGTTTTCTGCATACAGGTCTTTTATGTCCTTGGTTAGGTTTATTCCTAGGTATTTTATTGTTCTTTTTGCTATATCGAATGGGATTTTTTTTCTTGATTTCTGCTTCTGCTGTTTCATTGTTGGTATACAAAAATGCCCTTGATTTCTGGATATTGACTTTGTATCTCGCTGTTTTGCCAAATTCATTTATTAGGTTGAGCAGTTTTTGGGTAGAGTCTATGGGATTTTCCATGTAAACTATCATATCGTCTGCAAACAGTGACAGTTTTGTTTCCTCCTTTCTGATTTGGATGCCTTTTATTTCATTTTCTTGTCTGGTTGCTGTGGCTAAAACTTCCAATACTATATTGAATAGAAGTGGTGAAAGTGGACAACCTTGTCTTGTTCCTGATCTTAGTGGAAAAGATTTTAGTTTTTGCCCATTGAGTATGATGTTGGCTGTAGGTCTCTCATATATGGCCTTTATTATGGTGAGGAATGCTCCCTCTATTCCCACTTTGCTGAGTGTTTTGATCATAAATGGGTGCTGTACCTTATCAAATGCTTTTTCTGCATCTATTGATATGATCATGTGATGTTTGTCTTTGCTTTTGTTTATGTGATGTATTACATTTACTGATTTGTGAATATTGAACCAGACTTGCATCCCTGGGATGAATCCTACTTGGTCATGGTGTATGATCTTTTTAATACTTTATTCCTTTATATGGTTGAGTAATATTCCATTGTATTGCTATTATGATTAATGCTGCTATGCACATTTATGTACATATATTTGCATAGACATATTTTTTCAATTCCCCTATGCGTATGTACCTAGGAGTGGAATTGCTGGTTTATATGGTAACACTATGTTTAACTTTTGAGAACTGATGAACTCTTTTCCCAAGTGGCAATGTCATTTTACATTCCCATCAGCAATGTATAAGAAACAGAGTTCCTGTTTCTATGTATCTTTATTAATGCTTATTATTGTCCATCATTTTTATTAGAGTCATCCTAGAGGGAATGCTTCATTTGTTTTACATCTACCTTACACCCACCTGAAGAGCACTTGGCACAGCACAATACATATTTTGACTGAGTGAACAGATAAAAGACTGAAATAAATAACTACTATTCATACCTACACAACCCATGTGCAATTAAGGTTTTTATTTGAATTCCTTAATTAAAAGATGATTTTCTCTTCTATTTTACTGTTTTTGGCATGGAAATCAGTCCGTTGGAAATATCTATCTTGTAAACACTGGAATGAAGTTCAAATACTCTCATTCATTCTTGCAGGAATTTCCCATCATGTATCATGGGTCCCACAAAAGTCCACAGCTATGGAACATGGTATTTTAATAAGAATCATTTTAATCCGCTCTGATTTCATCAGCTTATATTTTTTCCTTTGTGTCTCTGATTTTAGCCATCGCATTCTGCTTTCTCTCCAATTACCAGCTTTTCAACAGAACACGAAATAAAAGCAAAATCAAAATAAAAGAGTCATTTGAAAATATACAGAAATCTGCTCCCATGTCATTTTTGTTGGTCTCCGTGAAATATTAACGGTGAGGATCATTTCAACATTAAAGAAGTGCTTGCTCCTTAAATCCCACTACAGCAAACACAACACCGGAATGCCCCACAGAGGGATACAAAGACAGGTTCTCTGCTGGGTGTGGCACCTGCTAAATGGAATGTGTATTGTACTCTAATATATTGCTAGAAACACTTAGCTTATAAAAGAACTTCTTTACTTACATTAAAATATTACTAATACCACGGCCAAGATCAAATCCAGGTTAATACCTACAGGAGAAAAAAATAATGGGTAGACTCCCCTGTTTGCTTTTTGTTTATGGGCTAAAGGATTCTTTATGTATTACAGAAGCAGCTTTCAATAATAAGGTATAAATAAAATGTAACTGATGGCTTTCCTAGCTATTCTTCTCTGCTAATATAGTAACTCATGATTTTGCAGACAATCTGTTTACGATTTTTTTATCTAGTTGTCTGTATTTGCTGAGTGTACTTGGCTATTTGATCATGCCAGATATTTCAGCCTATCAGACAGCTCTTCTACATGTATATGAATGTAGTCACTTATCTATTTATAAGATAGGCTGGAGGGCTTGGACAAACTTCATTGTTTCATAAGCCAAAGAAGTTTTTCATTTGTTATGCAAAACCATTAAGTAATTACATCATTTCTAGTATATTCTAAATCAAACCATACTGAAAACCTTTACCATATGCCTGTTTTCACAGGGCAAGGTTTTTAGTTAGCTATTTTTTGCTTTTTAAACATCTGTGTTTGTTTATTGGCGGTATAAATATTTAAAGAGAGGGGAAAAAAACTTCAAACTATAAGTGAAATCAGCTTTCTCAGCCCCCTGTTGCTTGAAATAAACTTCATGGAACTTTTCAGTGTGAGCATGTAAGAACACTGGGCTGAAGTCAACAAAAGGATGAGTAATCTTTTGAATGTGTTGTTTATTTCAAAAGTAAATGAAGAAGTGGTTCTCCTCGGAAAGAAATTATATTGGGGTTTTATGAGATGAATAATGTTCTATAGTCCAGGCTGTTTGCTTTAAACTCTGTCCCAGTGTCGTTAACCAGAGTCTCCAGGAACAAGCTTTAAAATATTTAAAAAATAAATAAATCATAAAAACAGAAACAATATTTCTGAAGGAGGCTTTTGATTAATTTGTTATAAACAAAGATTTGTACAAAAATGTTTGGTACCAAATCATTGTTTATTTTTTCTTCAAGTTTATAATGCTTTTCTGTTTTAATGATTACTGTTTAACCAAGTTAATTGGTAAATCATAACATAATTTAGATAGGATTTCAAAAACTCTTGCTTTGCAGAGCTGTTGGCTAATCTTTTGTGAATTTGTTTTAGCAGATAATTGCATTCTAACTAGATAATGCTCTGGAGCTGGTGCCTTCCCCTGTAATAGATCCACGAGGAGCTCATATTTTTTTGATAATATGAGGTCTGTCCAGAAGGTATCCAGCCATGTAATAAGAAAAATAGAGACATTTACTGCAGAAGATACAAGATACAGGAAACATTGTATGAAGGGAAAAGACACCCCGGTCTTTTACAATGATTTTAGTTTTGGGAAAAGCCAGAAGTCACAGGGCACCAAATCGGGGTTGTAGGGGCCAGCGCCTACAACCTGTCACCTGGGTGACTTGATGTTTCACCAAAAACTCTGCATGAGATGTGATGCATAAGTGGACACATTGTACTGATGAAGCTACCAGTCACCGGTAGCTGCAGCCTTCTGAATCATCCAACTCGTTACTGCAGAGGAATGTTCAAGCTTAATGCAATATTTGATTCAGATTCGTTACTCTACTAGCTCAGTTATTTTGAATGCAATTGCTACACCGTGCACATGTTCACTCAGAGGCCCCACTGACTAGTACAGTGAAGTCATCATTGTTCACGCATGCACATTCCAGTCCATTCTCCTCGGCTGCCAGATTACATAGATGTCACACAAACCGTTCTCGCTTACTTCTTCTGAACATATTTCATATTTATCTTGCTTAGTTCAAATTAGAAAACTTACAACCTGAAATAGACAAAGAGGATTTAAAGGTTTCATACTATACATAATTACATTGATAAGAAGACAAATACTTGACATGTAGATAAACATCATATGTATTTCAAATCTCTGAAGGAAAATCAACTACAGTTAACACCGATGAGAAAAAAAATCTTTCCTCCAGTCAAGAGAGATGAAAATGAAATATTTTCTGCCTTTGGTTGTCAGAAGGGACATTGCTTTACTCTATAGTGCCTTCAATATAAAGCTGTATCTGGGCCCTGCCTGGTGTGGCTTGGTTGGTTGGAGCATCATCCCATCCACAGAAAGGCTGCAGGCTCAATTTCTGGTCAGGGCACATACCTCAATTGTGTGTTTGATTCCCAGAAGGGCATGTATAGCGGGAGACAGCCAATAGATATTTCTCTCTCCCTCTCAAAGCAATGAAAAAATGTCCTTGGGTGAGGATAAAAATTTCTTTTTAAATTAAAGTCATGTCTGGTATTTATGTTTATAGATCTTAAGACAGTAACTCAATCCACAACTTCACTGTTGAAAATGAGGCCTAAATTTTTTAATAGTCATCTGAGCAAGGTCACACAGTGGCTTACAGGCTAAACTGTCTATTTGGTAATTATTTTTTTTGTTTGTTCTTTTGATCAGCCAACTACCTGCTATGCTAATACATATGTGGAAGAAACACAAAGGCTTCATGATATTAATAGATATATGCAAGAAAGCATCTCTAAATAACAGCCAAATCTAAAATTGTTTGAAGCCTATGCATGTCTATTTCCATATACAAAATTATAATAAATAACTGTCCTTAAGCCTGTGAAGGTGGTTGGAATCAGAAAATTTGAACTTGAATTCCAAATCTATCTACACCAACTAGGTGGCTTTGGATTAGTTACTTCTGATATCTGTGCCTCCGTTTCCACCTCTGTAAAATGAAGTGTTTAAAGGCGGTAATCTCTAGGTTTCTCCCCAGACCTAATGGTTTATGATATAGGTTCTAATTACATGTTTGGTAATTGCACTTCCAGAGGTTTTCTGTCAGAGTTAGTTCTTGTAAAACAAGTTTCTGCCAGAGCCAAATCTCATCCACAGTTGAATATGCTCCACTGTACACATAATTAATGTTGCTAAGTGTTATGAATAGGATGTGCTCAAATTCACTAACTAACCAAACTTAAATTAACTGGGCATTTACAAAATTATTTCTATCTTATCAACCTAAAGAAATTCAGAGTTGTAGGTTTCCAAAGAGAAAACTTTTTGACCACAGACAGCACTATACCTATGACATTATTCAAATGTAAGTGAACATTTATTTATGGAAGCTTAATGAGTTTTTGTTTGTCAGATGTTGTAAATTAAAAGGCATAAAAAGGTACACATTCTTTTTATGGAAGGTACTTGGGTGTACTAAAACAGTCTTAGGAGGATATGATGCATCACCTTCTGAAGAGGTTCTTTCAGTATTGGGGTTCATACTTTTAATAGGATGTCACAGTGCAAAACATTACCTCTGCTGAACTAATTCACAGATATTCAAGTGAGGGTTCGGCTAGAAATCTGAACGCGTGTGTTACAGTGCAAACCCTGATACTGAGTAGCAATTTAAACATTGGTAAAGCATCCAAAGTCCCTGTGCCTTAGAAATGCTCATCTATCGAATGGGCATATGACACCTGACACACCTACCTAAAAGATTTTGTTGAGCATTTAACAGTTCATGCTTAGGGAAAATTGGAAGTGACTCATGATGGCATGTCACCGCCCTCGAGAGCCAATTTATTAAACTTCCTTCTTTCATTTAGAGAATTAAAGTTTTCCCTCATCCACCAATTTCTGTCACTCTTTGTGGTGAACACTGAATCCAAACTATAAACTAAGGCCCCACATATTACTATACCAAGAACAAAAATGATGAAGAGATCTATTTGCCTTTGTATCTACCAATAATAATTGATTATCACACACACACACACACCAATTCTGTAAACCAAGACTATTTGTACAACTGTTCACTACAGAGATGAATCCAGACTCCCCTCTACATTGTTAAGATAAATACGGTGTTCTCGTCAGCTTTCTATTAAACCCAGTCCTTTTTGTTTACATAAATGGAGGAAGAGGACCTTTCCTTTTATAATGATTTTGCTGTCCAGTGGAATATTTATTTCTCTCCATCCATGATTCTAACTACTACTAACTCTTCACTAATAATTTCGGCTGTAGGCTTAGATATATTTAATTCTCTCATTTTCCAAATCATTTAAAAAAGGTCCCTTTCCATTAAAAAAAGGTGCAGGTTTCCAACAAAGAGAAACTTGGTTTTCTTTAATTAAATCCAGTGTCCTGAAACACCAAAGAGAAAAGGTAAATTCAGGAGATTCCAACAGGAAGAGAGTGCTTATATCAAAAAAAAATGTCCCTGTAGTACCAAGCTCAAAACGTGGATTAGAAAAATCTCTGCAGAAAACCAAAAGCGGGAAGTCCCATAGCTTTCCATACTAAATATGTATCATTTATTAGCTAGATGGCTGACTCTAAATCATGTTTCATCCCTTTGAAAATATTACTGCTGAATATTCTCACCAATAATAATAAGATAATATTATCCAATTCATGGGTTGTTCTTAGACTGAAATATGATACGTAGGATGCAAGAAAAGCAACTTTCGGTCAGTATCTAGCATATGCCCCACTTTCATCTAGGCTCTCAAATACACATCTCAATCAATCTTCACATAAATCCTTTGAAACATTTGCTACTATATGTACTTTATAATTGAAGACAGCAAAACATAAGAAAACTGAAGACGGTTGTTGCATGCCCACTGCCACATAGTCAGTAATTGGGACTGAAGATAATAATTCAAAAACAAATCTGCTAAACTCCAAAAGGCATGTTCTTTCCTCTAACCCATGATTTCTTATGCAGAGCCTTCAATAAATGTTACTTTTATCCATTTATAAATCATTAGAATGAGCTAGTGAAAATGCCTTCAAGAAGTCCCATTTCTGTCACCAAGTATCAGCATTTCAGAGCAATGGCACCTGAATCACATATCAGTCTTATCAGGCACTACACTGTAGTGGAAAGAAAAATTGACTTGGAGGCCAACACATCTGATTTCATACCCAGGTTCCATGTTGACCAGATTTCAATTACCCAAAGCATTTAGATTAACTGAGTCTCAGTTTTTTCATCTGTAATCAAACCTGTGACCTTTGAAGTGCATGGGACAATGCTCCAATCAGCTGAGCCACACAGCCAAGTGTGTATTTAATTTTTCATTATTTAAAATTTTTATATAATGAAGTGCACCAGTAACCAAGTCTTTTTAAAAAAGAAATATTCTGTGAGAAAAACTGCAAAGTATATAATAATTAAATTAATATCTAAAAAAATAGTGAGTGAAAAAAGAAAGTTACAAACAAGGAATTTACATAAGAAAAAATATAGCCTACTCTGTATGAAAAAGATATTTACCTTCTGTAATAGAGAAATAATATTAAATACTATTTTGTACTCATATGTATTACTCTTCTGTTGCTTCCATAATAAATTACCAAACACTCAGTGGCTTATTAAGACAAATTTATTATCTTAGAGTTCTAGTGGTCAGAATTCTGACACAGGGAACACCGGCCTAAAGTCAAGTTATCATCAGGGCTGTGTTCCTTTCTGGAGGCTCCAGGGAAGAATCTATTTTCTTGCCTTTTCCAACTTCTAGAGACTTCCTGTTCTTATGATTCACCTTCTGTTACTTCAGTTGGCTACCATCTGAGGTCCCAATAGAAGGGGTGTTGTGGGGTAGGTGGGCCATATCAATCTATCTCAGCATCCTACAACTAGATATAAGATTGACTCAAAATATAAAGATATATTACTTAAAATACTGATTACTAAAATTAAAATTCATTTCATCTTTTTTAAAAAACATCTTAATATTTTCTCTCTTTTTGTGTGACTGGATTTTTTCCTATAACTTGTCTGCAGTAGTTTTTTGTTTTTGTTTTGTTTTCATGGAGAAGATAATCTTGCAATTCTTTTGTTATATTTAGTCTATAACCCCTATAGCACTATGTTTAGTGTTGGAACTATGTTAGGACTCTAATTTGATGATGGCGAATACAGACATTAAGTACAGAATATTTACAGAATATTAACTACAGCATATTGGAATCAGCCTAGATATTGCTAGCCCGGTTTACTCATTAGGAAGCTATTAGCATTTTATGCGGTGCAATCCTTTGTTGTTTGGCAATGTTCCACATATAGCAGTACATTTAATATGTAACATGTTCTTAAATATCCTTCATCAGAACAGTCAACACACTGACAGACACTTCCAAATTTATCTTTCCAAATGGATAATCTGTAAGACTCATGCTGAGGAAATGAAGAAACTAGCCAAAATCGAATTTATGGTGAGTGCAGAAATAAGGTAAAAAACAGTATTTCTTGATGATCTCTTCTGTTCTCCTTTCTGTTATTCAGTTTCATACATCTATTTCCAAAATCTACCTCTACAGAGTCAACTAAACTTTCTGTTTTCCAACATAATTGATTGAACAACTCTATATTCCATTGGCTTTTTGGTCTCTTTATTAGTATGATCTCTTCATTAGTATATTTTCACACTGCAACACATATATGTAATTATTTTATTTTTTCTTTTATGAATAATAACTTTAAAACTCAGTCTTATTGGAGAAAATCATGTGCCATCTACTCTGCCTTAGTAATATCTCATTGACAGAGACATGTATTGTTAAATGTGCTTAATTATAATACAGAAGAATTAATATAAATTTGAGTGGATGGCTCACTGATTTAATAATGAAATTAATATGAAACTTATTCTACCAATAAAGTTTATCATCTGAAAGAAGAAGCAAAGCTGTTGTGCAGGGACATGAAAGTTTGAGCCGGCAAGCCTGTCTTGCCAACACAACAACAAACTTCTATTTGTTTCAGATTCGAGAGGATAGAACATATCACATTCAAATAAAATTTTTAAATCAAAAAAATTTTTTATTATATCAACATCTTAAAAATATTAACAGTCATCACAATCACTGACTTACTGAATGGACACCCAGAAAGTCTCCAGCATACATGAAAAACCTAAGTTCTCCTGGGTAAGTGATGTGTGGGTATATCTAAGAAAAAACTGGATGGAAAGCTGAAAGAACACAAATTAGTGAAGAAAACCAAAACCTAAGACTGTCAGAGACCTGGAGATAGACAGAGAGAAACCTGATTGTATCAATCCATAAGAAATCCCTTCCTTCTATAGGTGGCATCAGAAAAAATCCAGCATTTCTTATTTCAGTTGAATTGCAGAAGCCTGCAAATGCATGGAAATGTCTAGAAATTTAGCTCAACTGAACACAGAAGCAAAGCCACTCAATAGAGATCCTTTGGACAAACCATGAAGGAAATGACAGGTCCACAGTTACTGGTTAGACAGAGTTATATAGAGCAAGCTGTTGTCAGTGTCTATATGCAGTGTAACCACTCAATGCTTAATATCAGTGTAATATTTTATTTCTTTTTTTATTTCTTACTAATTATGCTTCTTCATATAATTAGTTGTAAGAGTGCATGTCTAGTATTTCAGTTGTTTCTAGCAGTACTGTGGAAGAGACATATGCCTCCTGGCAAAAGTCCATGAGACTAATTATCCAAAGAAATTCATGCCACAAATACAACTAATTGAGGTGTTATCTGCATAGGTGAAAACAAAGCTCTTAATTGAATTTTGTTCAATTTTTATTCAAAAGCTACTGCACCACAAGTTTGTGTTTGCATTGGGTTTGCTCTAAGCAGATGCTTTCATTTAAGACTAGGAAGGAATATACACCAAGGAGGTCAGCAGAAAGGAATACTGATTCCCAAAGGAATGATGGCCCATGAAAGTGCCCACAGCTCACCTCATTTCCCCTCTACTGAGCTTCTCACTTCTCCTGGCTCCCAAAGGTATTCTCTCCTGTTCATGAGATTCCAGGGAAAACAATAATAACAATACCCCTGTGTGTCACCCAGTGGACTTCCTATCCTACATGAGCCCCTCATTATAACAGACCAGGAAATCCAATGGATGCTGGCTTCTAGATTATTATAGAATTCTGACTTATTTCGTGGTATACCGAATATGTTGTTTTAATGTGTTTTCTCATTTTTCGTGTGACTGTTTTTTTCTTTCTAACTTGTCTACAGTCTTCATTGGAAAGATAATCTTGCAATTCTTTTGTTATATTCCATCTCTAATCCTGCTACCCACAGCATTAAATTCAGTGCTGAAACTATATTAAGACAGTATAATTTGATAACAACAACCACAGAATATTACAGCTGGAATCAGTCTTAGATATTGTTATTCTAGATGTTACGCATATGTTATTTTCCTATCACTCCATATAACAAGTTTTTATTTTAGATAGTGTATGAAAATTTTTCATAACTCCAGCAACTGAGTAAAGATTTCTTTCTCATTTTTCTCTCTTCCTATTTTTCTACAAGCTAGTCATAAACAGTAATCTCATGTATGTCTTTAGTTGTGTCAATGAAATTTTTATTTCCCTGTTTATTTATTGCAGCTTTGTCCTCATTGATGATGGGAAATTGTAGCATGGAGGAGAAAAAGTAAATCTTTATCAAAAGCCTGTTATAGACCAGATACAGTATTAATTTGCAAACACATTCTATCTTAATTCACTGGATAATCTTGCAAAGTGATTTCTTTCTCTATCTGAGACTTAAAGTCAAAGTTAAGATCTACATATTAAACCAGAACCATAAGACACGAAGTCTAATTTTGTTAGTTTGTTTTTACTATATCTGTTAACATATTTTATACTAACCTTGAATTAAGAGTCTGTCTGCTATGGGAAGATAAATAAAGATCTTATAATTTTTAGAATCTCAACAATTAGGAACCATCTGTAATACATTTTCCGGGTTAGCACTGAATGAACACAGATAGAAAATATGTTAATAGCAATATAAGACATCATAGAAAGGACCTGTGATCCAAAGTAAGTCAAGCATTCATTTGTTTTATTTATTCATTCATAAAACTATTCATTAAACTCTTACTCTGAGCCAGGCACTGTGCCATATTCTCAGAACTCAATTTTGAGCTCGACACTTGAATGGACTGAAACTTTGTGCCCCCTCCCAAATTCGTATGTTGAAACCCTCATCCCAAACATGCTAGTATTTGCAGGTGAGGCCTTTGGGGAGACATTAGGGTAGGACTAAATCCTGTGGGTGGAGCCCCCATGACAGGATTGGCGACTTTACAAGGGGATGAAAGAAAGGGAGTTCTCTCTGCCATGTGAGGATACAATGAGAAGAAGACTTTCTGCCATCCAGGAATAGTGCCCTCACGAGAAACCAAATGTGCTAGCATCGTGGACTGATTCAGCCTCCAGAGCTGCAATAAATTTCGGTTGTCTAAGCCACCCAATATATGGTATCCTGTTATAGTGGCCCAAACTAATACAGACACTGTTGCTGCCATTACGGAATTTTTCTGTTAAAGGTTTGAGAGTCCCTGTAAAAGCCTGTGAGTCCCTTTTATAGATAAGTCAATTCCTAAAGCATAAAGTCCTTTCAAAATTAGTTATTGAGTGCTTATCTCATCTGCATAAAATTGATCTTGTAATTTCAAACATCAAATAGCATACTGAATCTCATATGTAACAGATTTAAGTAGCATGTCCTTAGCTTGTATGTGGAAGTACTGGGATGAAAAGCTGAGTCTGACTTTAGAGCCAACGCTCCATTCACTGTACTGCAATCGACTCTTTTCTTAAACGGAGATAATCCTACAGTCCCAAGTAAGCAATATATTGGATATTACTAGAAGTTATTTCCGTTGATAACTTTTGGGCCTGAGAAAATTCTTTGTTCTAAGACAAATCCAAATAGCAAAATGCTGGAACTAGAAGGGATCGTGGAGATTATTTCAGCCTAAATTACTTGGTTTACAGATGAAGAAATAGAAACCCAGGGAAATTACGTAAATTACATCCAGTCAGTGGAAGAATCATTGAGTGTCCTAGCTTCAGTCCAGCCCTCTTCAATACCCTATGAGGACCGTTTCCCAGCATGAGCATCCCCGCCATTAGATGCTGCTTTTACTGTGTTTAATGGGGTTGTGTGACTGACTTTTATACTCTAATACTCCAGATCAATTTGCCCGGACGGAAAATTTTGTTCTCATCTATTCTTTTATTCATCAAAATGCCAAAGATGGCACATACTGAACTGTTGCATATCCTAAAACATCATTGCTCTCATTTATGTGCTCTAGTTCCAGGAGGGGAAAAAAAAACACGAATCTGCTTGTAATATGTATCTGTTTGTAACTTTTAACGAATCCGTTTGTAATACATTCCACAGCTTTACAATGACCTGAAACGAGAGCTTGGTGATAGGCATCTGCAAATAAGCTCACATCGTTTCCTCTGCTCTCTGCATGTTCGGCCAGTTGGTCAATGCCATGACTCATCTGTAAATACTACACAGTCTGTGCTATACAGTGTGATTTGTTTCAAAATCTGCGACAACACAAATCAGTAACATTGCCTACCATTTTCTTAATACAAGAGTTGAAAGGTTCTGAAGTGTTTTGGATGAATCTACTTTATTACGGTTATACTTTGGTATATTGTATATTGTATATTTATATACATACATGTTGTCATTGCTCCTTTTCATAGTCTTATGGCCACGGATAAACATTTTGGAAATACTACCATTTTCCTTCCGTTTTATTATACTAGTTAAGGAAAATGCATTTTTGTCACCAGAGAAAACTCTTGACTCCAGTTTCAGTCCAGTGGTCAGAGTGAATAGCTAGAGACATTCTTGAAGAAGATCTTCAAAGGCAGACGATATGGATTCAAATTACATCTTTATCATTTATAATGATTTGACTTTGGACAAGTAACTTAGCCTTTTCCTCCCTCAATTTTATCATCTGAAAAAAAAATGAAGCTAATAATATTACTTTTGGGGGTAGCTACAAAGATTAAATAAGAAAATCTGTGCATTATTTTGGCTCTATCCCTGGTATACAGCAAGCATTCAATAAACACTAACTCCAACAATGCTGGTGTTGAAAGTGATCTTGACAAAGGTGAGGGTTATGATTTCATTGCTGAGACTCCAGATATCCACATCAATGACAAATTACCCAGAATAGATTTCACAGTGTGTATTAAAGGCCCTGCAATGAGGAACTCAGGTAGATTTCTGATGACTCAGCTAGGAACACATCATGTTAGCCAACACCAGCTCTACCAACAGAGAACCCAAAGAAGCAAAAATTGATGCAATGTATGTGGAAAAGTCACTATAGGTGTGGATTTGTGATATAGAATGTTGGCCATTTATAAAATTATATAGAGCCACCTCTTTATTGACAGGGAGGCCAAATGGGGACTATGTCAAGAAAGAGAGCTGCTGAGTAATGGGAGAAAGAAAATTGGATAATGCCCAAGGAAATGGGTGGGGAATGGGGCAGGCAGCTAAAATAGAGCTGTACAAAGCAAACTAACTAAGGTATGGGCATGGCAGTGACTATCAAACCATGGCAGTTACAGAATCACACGATATTAGAGTGAAAAGCAAGATAGAAACAGCAGTATGATGTGGTCTGGCTCAGAACCAAAGAACACCTGATGGAATCCCCCACTTGCATTATAAAGGGGCCAAGGTAAAGATGACATGAGATGAGCAGGGTAGAAATTGTCACCTGAGGTCTGTACAAATTCATTGGTTTACCTAAGACCATAGAGCTCCTTAGGTGCTGACCTATTTTTAAAATTCATGCCTTTTCACTCATAATCCTAAACTTGTTCTACTAGGTCACATGAGAAATGCTAAACAAGACTAATTTACTTAAGATCAAAAGTACTTTCATAATCATATATGTTCACTAACATGACCTGCATAGATCGGAAAACCCCAGACTCTTTAAAACAAATGTGCCAATTAGATTAAAAGGGGTCATCACATAGGAATTTAAAAAGCTATCTGTTTCAATGAAATTTTTAAAAAGACATTAATATGTTTCAACTGTTAGTTTCTTAGGAGAACACATATTCTTAAATAATTCTTTAAACTCCTGCACCTTTCTACATTATCCAATGGCCATGTTAATACCCACTGAATAATCCATTATAGGTCAGAATGCAGCAAGCTCAAGGCCCAGCCGTGGGTTCCTGTCCCATTCCGGGTAAAAGCCAATGTCCTTAGGAGGCTCCCATCCCCCCCAGGAGGAAACACGTTTTCTCTCTCTAGTCTCTTCTTTACTATTCCCTCCATTCATGCTGTTGCAACTACTCTGATCCCCTCAGTTGTTCAGGCTTCAGGGCCTCGTACTTGCTGTTTCTCCTGCTTTTCAAGCTTCTCCTATCCCGGGTATTGACATGAATGACTCCCTCACTTCCTGGAGCTCTTCACCTAGAACTCACCTTCTCAAAGGCCTTTGATGGACCATTGTCAAATATTTCAATGCACCCAACCACTCATATTATTTCTCCCTGCTTTATGTTTTGTTCCATATATTGATACTTAAAGATATCTAATAGGTGATATACTTCATATATGCAGATGTATATGCACGAGAGCAGAGTTTTCATTTTCTGTTTCATTTAATGCTAGACCCTCAATGACAAGAACATTAAGTAAATTTAATGAGTAAATAAAATAATATATAAAAATAAACAAACCAATGTGTGAATGAATTTGTGTACCTTTAAAATAAAATTTAAAATTGTATGACTTCCCTGCAAGAAGGGCAATACAAAATACCTTTCATATCATATAATAAAGTATTGTAAAACTTTTTTACATTAAATTCCTTCACGTGGGCCTGTTATAGTTAGCCAACCTAATTTCCATCAGTATCAGCACAAGCATTTCTCTCCTATTCAGTGGCTTTTAAAGGATGTTCATACTTTTCACATGTATCCCATCATTCCATTTTCGGAAGTCCACCTTCTTCCTCCTTTCTATTCCCGCCTCCTTGTAAACCCAGCACAAGTTCTTTGTTTTCTAGGAATAACTCCTGTACTACATATGGCTCAAACTTATCCCCTTCTTCTCTTTCTTTCTGGACCACCACCCATTAGCTAAGCCTCTCATTCGAGGGTCTGACTTTATTCATCTATTTCTTCTAGCTCTATCTTGTTCTTCAGTATAACAATTGGTTCACAGTTTAAATTACTATTACTTATTCGTTGACTTAGTTGTGAATTTACCACAGTCTCACTGATGCTCTGCAGTTGTGTGAAACCCCTTCATACCTAACATAATGCCTTATAGATGGTACATGCTCAGGAAATATCTGTTGATAGATTTGCTCTCGTGGTGACTGTAGCAAGGCAGTGCCTCTGGTTTAAAAAAGCATTTAAATATAATAGGATGGCTAAATTGGTAGGAAGTCAGACTGGAGTAATCAGAAGTTATAGCCTCTGCCAACAAATCTATCTCTGAAAAATAATTATCTAGTTTGCCCTTGATCCCATTAGAGCCATCCTAGAAGATAAGTGAGTAGGCATTGTCTGACAGTGTCACCGAATGAAGTGAGAAGCTTTAGCATTAAGTCACAAAGGTAAACTTTTATTCTTTCCCCATTTACATAGCTGTACTACATTTAATTCCCATGTTTCATGAACAGGACTAGCCAAGCTAAATTATCCGGCAGAATTTAATTTATTGCTTGTATATCAGCCTTTAAAAAGGATACGTTAGTCCAGAGTCAGGAAGGTGTGCCATCCTTCAGAAAAGCAAATGTAACAAGCTCAACAGTAAAACCATGTACAATTCGGTACTCACTCTCCTGAGCTTTTATCTCAATTTTACATCTTGTTTATCATTTTGGAAAGCATTTTTCTTCTTAAAATCCTATCTGTTTTTGAGGACAGTAAAGCTATATTCTAATATGGCAACAATTGCTGTAAATTTTTGTTATGTACTGAAATACTATTGTGTCTATTGTTTCTACTTTATTTTCAACGATAAATTGCTTGAAGTGTGGGTTAGTGCATAAATATCCCACCGCAAATTAAATGGTTGTCATAAACATTTTGGGGAAATCGTATTGAAGCATAAACTAAAACACTGCGTGATTTATACTGAGCCTGCTTAAACCTCAAGGAATGCGTAGAAAGTCAGAGAGGGGAAGCACTTTCCCAAGCAGCTCTCTCAGCCTGTGTGTGCATGTGTGAGTGTGTGTGTGTGTGTTTTCATGGACGTCTCAGGCCAACTTGGAAAGGAGTGGTGGGGTTGAAGTTAATGAATGTTTAAAAGTGAACTGATGTAATCTGAAGGAGAAAAAAAAAACCTTCCATGGTTGTGAATGTGCTCCGGGGCTTAAGAAAAAGGAATTACCATTGACCTTGTTAGTTTAATTAAGTGCTTCCCAATTAAGATACTAACAGAATGCTGCCAGCTAATGACATGCAAAATAATATTGGCTCAGAGTGTATGCTATATTTCTTAATGATGATGATGATGATGATGATGATGCCAGTGATGGCGTATTACTGTGGAGCAATGGCTAAAAGGACAGAGCGTTCTAAAATACATACATTCAATATTGCATGGAAGAAAAAGTCACAGGCCCATATCCTTTGTGAAAGGCCATGGGGCCCTAGGTCCACTTGGGAAGGGGAGTGAGAAATGGAGAAACCAAAAACGTGAAAGTAACATGTCTTCTGTTAAAAACAGCGACACCACTAACAAATTTAAACTCTCAGAACCTAAATATATTCCAATAGGGTTTTGAGATGTAGACTAAACCATTTGTCCCTGATGCACTTGCCCCAAGGCTCTCCAAACAGTCCTCTCCAAAGCTGGCTGGGATTTCTGGTACAGCCGGAGGAGCTCCACTTTCACGAATGTACCTTTATATTCTTATTGATGATTGCAAGGTGTATGCCTTAATGGAGAAGGACAGTTACTTTATTGACTACTTCAGTACGTCAGATGTGCCCCTGTCAATAGGTGGTACCTGAAGCTAAGGAGTAAGATCAAGACCCAGAGCTGAGAGTACCACCCAAAGCCTGAATAGGGTGCCTTAGCTCATCAGAAGCCACACATGAACCCTGAGTCCTGCAGGCCTCGAGGACCACATAGGCAGAGAAGGAGGTACCCTTGTGCAGAGGATCTAGACAGACAAAGGGGAGGCACTTAGCCACTGCTGGCCATAATCTGCCACCAGTCCACTCAACCAAATCCTCCCACTTGCCAAAGTCTGACCTGAATGAGATCCAGATACTTCCATGGGGCTAACTGCATATCTACCCTAATAACACCGATTGTCCTTAGCATCCTTCATACCACAAGTGTTTACACCCACATAATATGCTCTGGTTATTTCTTGTACATTATTTTCAACATCTAAGCTATGCGCTTCTCAGGGACAAGGACTGTGTCTTCATTTCATCAATTTCTCATCCTTCTATGACGAGAGAAGTACATATGTATTGTCGCTCAGTAACTCTGGATGAATGAAACAAATGAAATCACGAAAGAATGTACAAGCTTATTTTATTTCACCAAATTTGTTCGCCTTTCCTGGCCTTCCTACCAGTAAATAAACAGTCTTTGTTATAAATGCTTTGTGCAGGTGAGGTATCTTTGATATATGTGAGGATTGTGTTGCATATGCAAAGGTGTTTCTCTCTCCCACAGACATGGGAGACATTGCCAGATCCTCATAGCCCCCTTCTCCTTGCAGCCTAACCATTCTCGTCAACGAGGCGATGCAGGTGCTCCTGCTGAATGATCCAATGAAATACCCATTTCCACCCCGACTTTGGAGAATTCTTCAGAAAACATGTATCATAACTGGAAAAACCACCAGCTAGTGGGAAAGTTACATTTTATGCACATAAAAGAATTAGAGGACAGGGCAAGATGAATTGCTGTACCACATTTGCTGTACCACACACACCTCAACAATATGGTGGAAAGAGTGACTGCCCCCTTTCCCTCACCAGTCGATCCAAATTGTCCGAGTCCCATCAATTCTTGTACCTACATGATATCTTTCATGTAGGTACATGATATCTGGGACCTGTCACCTTTACTCTGTTTCCAGTTCTATTTCCTCAATTCTGGTTTCAATAATTTCTCTCCTAAATTATCTCTTATCTTTTTTTAACCCCAGTTAATGCCTTCCTGTAATTTATCTTCTATATAATTTCCAGAGTGATCTTTTTAAAATATAAATCTCATTAAATTACTCCTCCATGTAAAATCCATGAGCCCTCAAACTTGCAGAATAATATTCACATTATTTTATGTAGAATATAAGGCCATGAAAGATGAGGCTGTTACTTTAAAAAATCTGTCACCTGTTCTCTACCCACCCTCAGTACAATTATTTAAGGCACCATTCAACTTCTGTTCCTTTTCTTGCTACCTTTGTGAGTGCTGTTGCTTCTGCCTAAAATACAGTTTCCCTTCTTCATCCTATCCATGGGCTCATTAATGTGTTTCAGACTCCTGGAAGTTCTAAAGAGCTGTATTAGAAACTAGATTGTCAAGTAGGAAAAAATATATACAGATAGGGCCCACATGTGGCTACACCAAATTATCCTTCAACCAGTCAGCTTATTTTTTTAAGTTCTTTTACATATCAGGATTCCATTGTAGGATCATGTTGAAATAAGGAGTTCTTTATACTGAAAAAGAAAAAAGTTTTAATACCAGGGAGAACTTTCCTGACACCTGTTAGATTTAGATTTCAGGCTCTCTTTATTGGCCCACCAGTCAAATAAAACTGGGACACATACATCATGGATCTGTCAGTAATTGTGATGTCTTATTTAACCACACTTTTTAAAGCATATTGGTACCTTTACATAACAAACTACAAACACCTAGGGTTCCGTGGATAGGTGTTAAAGATTGTGATGCACCTGAGGTATTTTGGAAATTTCTGTTTTTTTTTATCATTTCTGTGGGAAGAGGGTTCCTAAGTTTATTAGAGTCTCAAAAAATCCAAGCTGACAAAACAGTTTAAGTGCTTCTCCTTCACAGAGAAAAATAAAGCAAATGGAATTGTGAGTGAGATAGAAATGTATTTCCCTTTAAAAATGTAACAAATGGCAAAAAATATGTATTACCCACAATAAAGTACTTGAATACAAATTAATTTTGCAATTTGTCTCATCTAATTCTATCTAGTCTTGGTTCCTAAAAAGAAGGGATTTATTCTGTGGCCCAAAGGACATAAGCATGTGGTCTATTCTTACATAAGGTAGTTCGAGAGATGGACAAGACTTACATGGTTAAACAGTACCCTGGAGGTCAGAGCCAAGTGAGCTTGCTTGATCATTACCAAGAGCAGATAAGAAAGTATTTGGACATTTATAACGAGCAACAGATGTATTGTCTGATATTCCTAAGGGTGGATAGAATTTCTGTAAATTTATTTAAGATATTTTTTAATTAATTATGTAAGCAAACATGGAGTTACTTTGAACTAAGACACAGAATTCTCAGTTTTGTTTGTATGTTATGAGAAACAACTGATTTTTATTATCTTAAAGACATTCCCCCTTATCTCCTAGCACTCTGCAGTGTTGGAGTCCTTTTTCATTCTGCTCCTCATCTGTTTCCCTCGGAGAGCCGGTGGTGTCAGCACAAAAGACAGTTTTGTTCCCTTTAGATTGGTGAAGTGTTAGTCTCACAAAGTCAAATATTCTAACTTCAGATTAACTCTGCCCTTTCCATTACCTCACAGAAATATTTTCATACAATTTTTCAGCTAAATTAACTCTACATTCAAAAGTACTGAATCCATTCTGAAAATCCAGTGTCTTCGGACCAAGAGGCTCAAAGAAAAGGATCTAGATGAAATCAGCAAAATCCATTATTTCCTAGAAGTCCCCAAACCCAGACCCTAGTTTTGTGGGGAAGGATGGTTAGATTTAACAAACCATGCACCCATTATCTACTTCAGCAATGATTATCTGCTGCATACCAGCTCCAAGATTCATCACTGTGCTAGGTACTGAAGGTAATAAAACGAAGGATACGCCTGTTTTCCTAGGGTTTTCTATGAGCGAAATTCACTGAAAACCATATTTAAGCCATTTAGATTTCCAAGACTGTGGATAAAAGAGAAACTGATAAGGGATCAAAGAGCCAATAAAGTGTATAACAAAGAGTTAAGATGAAATACAACATGAAATGCACCGTGGGTTATGTTTAGATAGAAATGATTTGGCTCTCTATGCATCAGAAATTTTTCACTGTATTTTAATAATACTATTTTATAAATGAATCCAACTATTCAGTAGAATATGGCTGGGAAAGAAGGATTAGTAAAATCAAGATCAGCTAGCAAATAATTATCAAGAATAAATGAAGCAAACAATTTAAATCTATGTTGGAAAGGAATGGGACCAAATTGAATAAACAGGGAATAGCACTAAAATCATAGAACTTTCACGTTAGATTGTAGATCCCATGATATTCAAGTTCAATAACTTTATAGACAGAATTAGTAGCCAATGTCATTTAGTAGGAAAGAATGTAGAGTTGCGTTCTTGGAGATCATGCCACCTATCTTTCTAGTTTTAGAAATGCAGAAACTGGAGCCCTAGGGTGGCATTTACACAATATGGCAGGGCTCCCCAACCACTGCGGGTCTGGACCCCAGTCACAGAGCCTGTACTTCCGTTTGATCTCCCTGTTAAAATCTATGTTGGTCTGTGTGCACCTGTAGCTTATCACAAAAGGTATCTTTAAAAATCATTATATTATCTGAAAGTCAAGTAGCATTATTTTGCCTTTCTCTGATCCACCCACCGAATGATTCCACTTATCCAATCATTATTATTATTATTAATATTATGAACCTGCTATTACCAGATAAATATTTTGTGGCAAACATTTTTTTTCTTTAAAACATAAAACATTTTGCTTACTGAGAAGGCTTTTTTTTTCTCAAAAGATGCCTGACAAAATTTTAATATTGTGTTTCTTTGGCATTTTAACACATGATATAAAATATAGTGCCACTTAAAAATGAAATAGAATACACCCTGGCTGGTGAGGCTTGGTTGGTTGGAGCCTCATCCCTGTACACTGATAGATTGTGGATTTGATTTTCATTTGGAGCACATGCCTAGGTTGCAGGTTCAATCCCCAGTTGGGGTGTGAAAGGAGGCAACAGATTGATGATTCTCTTTCACACTGATGTTTCTCCCTCTCTCTCTTTCTCTCTCTCTTTCTCTCTCAAAAATAAAAGCAGTGAAAACATGTCCTCAGGTGAGGATTAAAAAAAAACAAAACAAAAAAATGAAATAGAATATGTAGAGTAACTGCCTTCCAATCTAGTCTAGGATATTAGAGCCTTGAAATATGAGCAGGAAACACAACTCCATATATATCTTTTACTCCGAATAAATTGAAACTGAGGACTCAGGAACAGAGCTTATGGTGTGGCATTATGGAGGCTATTAAGAGGTTAACATAACAAGGGACATTCAGTGTTTAACGTGGCAAGATTAAGAATGCTAATATAATATTTCCCATTTCTCAATGTATCACAAAGAGTTATACAGCTCTGCTACAATGGGCGCCTAAGGCAGCCTGTGCAAGAGACATCTCATCAGGATAAAGTCTTTCTATTGAGGTCACCATGTAAACAGTTAATGAGGCAGAAACTCTCCAAGGATTCATTGGCTGAGCACATTTAGATGAGTTCTATAGGAATGTTCAATCGGTGGCAGGGGAATTACTTCAATGATGCTTTAACAGGACTGTGGATAGTCTCCTCTCTCTGCATTCAATGGGGTGTTCATAATTAATTTCTTATTTTCTGAGCGTATGTAACAGTTTGAGTATAATTTTTTTATTCTAAGAATTAACAGTTAAGCCAGAGGTCTCACAACATATGAACTGCCCAGTCCAACTGAATAAAAGAGATTTGTGTTGCCAACTTCTCTGAGACTGGTTAGTCAGCTTCAGGGAAGTAATCCCACTTAATCCTGCCATGAACATCTAATGAACTATCACTGAAGTTTTATCCTCACCATAACCACCATGATGAGCGGCCAATGAACGTGCACTGTGTATCTGCACTACTAAAAGTACAGTGTGCCTCTGTAACTCTCTCTGTGCATCACACATGTATAACACTCTTACTTTTCACTCAACAGGTGCCATGCACTGTTGTAAAACCATTAACTCTTTAGTCAAATTTTCTTCTTACATACTCTGAAATCCCTTGTCACCGGAATATCTTGGTCCTCATGACATGAATTTCTGTTTTCCTTGAGGGTTGGGAAAACGAGCCCCAATATTTTCTTTCTCAAGCCATCCACTGGCTTGTTTCCATTTCCTTTCAAAAGACAGGTTGGTGATGTGTCTGATAAATTGACTGAACTGCTTCTCGACTCCCTCAGATTAGACGGTCTTCAGCTCAAATTGCACAAGCGCAGCCACGATCAGATCCCACCTCAGCTGGAAACATTGCCCCTTTTGAATGTCAATATTCCCTTAAAATGGCAGCTTTCTATATTTTCCCCTCTTCTCATTTTCGTTTCACATAGCCTGTAATGTGCTCCTGTCATGGCCTTTTTCTGCTAAATTTCTCCCATTTTTCTTCATGGAGCTGCCTCGTTCTGACTCCTTTTGCTCCCCGTAACCACTGATTTTCTAAAATCCTCTGACCTCATCTCAAGCGAAAAATACCCTAGAACTTCATCATTTTTACTGTCATGAAATTGGGTTTGTGAAATACTTTTACATGGGAACCTGAACATGTAGATAACATGATCACAAATCTAACAACCTATTGCTACTATGAATTTTGCTACTATATCACTGCTTATACAAACCACCCCACCGCCATTATTATTTACTGTGGTTTTATTCATTGTGTTGGTCTCCGTATCAACAGTTTTGCATCTCTTATTTCAATTAATCCTCACAGCACCCTGTAAGATTAATGTTATTATAATATCCATTTTACAGATTAAAAATAGAGGCTTACAATGTTTAAATAACTTCCCACAGGCCATAAATGTAGCCATGGCTAAATCACCATTTCAAATGTAGCTACACTGTTGCACACTACAATGTAGTCCAAAATTCAGAGGGTCCAAGTGAAGCTACACTTGTCATCAATATGGAAAAGGTACTGATCAATGCTGTTAACATTTATTAAGCCATTTCTTCATGGCCATGAGATTTTTGTAGCACTTGTGTCAATTGTGTTGAAATCAAATGCTAGCAGAGACAATTGGATGACACATTTATTGAAACACATCTAAGAAAACCTGACAAGTAAAACATTAATATACAAATGAAAGTAATGAGCGTGGCTCTCTCTGCTCTCTGCCATGTGAGGGTTCCATGAGGAGCCAGCAGTCTGCAACCCAGAGAGGCCTCTCGCCAAAGCCCAGCCGTGCAGGCACCCTGATTTTATCCTTCCAGCTTCCAGAAGTGTGAGAAGTTAACTTCTGTTGTTTACAGCCAACAAATAAATAATGTGTATCTATTCATATTACAAAGGAATTCTTTACTGGACATTAGAATTTGTTATGACAGGATTATTAGATAAATTTTTTTAGGTTACAGATGACTAGAGCATCTATAAAGAAATGTTGACAAAAAAGCAAAAGAAGAATGGAGGATTTAAAAACTCCTTGAACCTCATGGTTTATCATTAGCCAATCAGACTAGCTAGACATTCTAAGATATCTATCTATCTATCTATCTATCTATCTATCTATCTATCTATCTATCTATATATGTATATATATATACACACATATATACAAATTAATTATAGCTTTTACAAGATCATAAAGCAGAAGAAGATTAGACCCTACCCTTGAGTAGTATACACTGTAGTGGGGTAGAACATGTAAATACACACATATACATACTTGCACACTCATGAACACACTACCTAGAGCTACCTTGAAGATATATACAAAACAGATTTAAAGATTTTATTTGTATTTATTTTTAACAAGAGGGGAAGGGAGGGAGAAAGGTGGGGGGAAAAACATCAATGTGTGGTTGCCTCTCGCGTGCCCCCTACTGGGGACCTGGCCAGAAACCCAGGCATGTGCCCTGACTGGGAATTGAACTGGTGACCCTTTAAGTTTGCAGGCTGGTGCTCAGTCCACTGACCCATACGAGCCAGGGCTATACAGGACATATTTTAAATTAAGTTATCAGGATATCAGGGTGATTAGTAAAAGAAAGACAAACACCGTTTTTTAAAATAAAGTGTTTCTCAATCTGTTTTTTTAAACCCTCCTTCAGAAGTCTTTCCATACTTTTTTTCCCTACTAGTCCTTCCATCGTGATGTTAATACCAGATGTGTGGTATGTATACCTGTTTTTATACTGTAGGCAATTTGGAGGGCCATAAACTATTGCAATATCTATTTTTCACTCTCCCAAAATAAACTTTGCCCTGTTGGAAGGTTGTATGCACCTGTTGAAAATGCATACAATAGCATTATGGAAACATATGTTGGAATTTTGTGTTAAGTTGCACTATCAAGCTCTGTGTCATAATTGTGTAATTCTAGCCTATTACCAAATATTTAAAAATGCTTTCCGTTTTTAAATTTTTTTGTGAATTTGGCTGAGTCCATTAACTCATATATTTCATGTCCTTTATTGAAATTCTTTGACCTGGTAACAATAGATACCAGCAAGCACATATTAAATCAAGTCCTGACAGTTCAAGTAGGTTAAAATATTAAAACATTCCCTTCAATGTCCCAGGAGTCAAGCTGGGTGTTGCATCAAATTTCGAAAATACCAGAAATTACCGTTGTCTCCTACTGAGGGCAAATCACAATTTGAGAAACTAGTAAAAAAACGTTGATTGTGTTTATCTGACTATGATTTGTATCAATCCAGCAGTATAATAAACATCAAAGTAACCTCCACATAATGGCAAAAACAAGGCATAAAATCAAAACTTGATATTCCGTAAATGCGTCCTGGCTGGAGCCCTGGAGTATGTCTCCAGACTTTTGTAACACAATCAGGTCTGGGGAAATATCGTGAAAATGTTTTCTTTCAATCACTCCTAATTGGTATTCTTCAAGTGAAAGGAAGAAAATAAAGGGGATGAGCTCTCTCAATTTGCTGCTTTTGTTTGGAATTGCTCCAAATCACAAGTAACTGCAGGGCAAATTGACATCTTCTCAGTTCAGTGGTAACCTTTTCTTCCTCGATTTCTTTCCAAGGTTTGTAAACGAGGACATTTCACAGGTTGGTCTCAAACCAAACTTCTACCCCTGACATTTTAGGCTATGCAAAACCTGGCTTCTCTTTTACACTTTCTAACAGTATCTTCGTCCCATTCCCATTGTAAACCTTTAACTACTTTCTCTAGGTTTCTTTTGCATTACTCCCTGAATGAGCCATGCTAATTTCCACCTTGGCTCCCTCTCATTTCCTGGCATATTTTTGGCAAACCTTCCCCTCTCTGCCTATGGGAGCCATACTCATCCATCAAGCTTTACTACGGCAATCTCAGAAAACTCAAACATTGAAACAGCTCTTCCCTTCCCGATAGCACTGTTTTATCTCAACTGCCCCATCCATCATGTTATTGATGTAGCAGATAGTCTTTCAATCAGCAATGTTTAGTAAGTACTTACTATGTGCCACATATTGTTTCTAGGCATTAAAAATACATTTGGGGAACAAAACAGACAAAAATGTCTACCCACAAAGGATTTATATGCTAGTGGGGAGAAATTGGCAATAAAAACACAATATATAAAGTATCTATATAAAAATATAACCAAAATGTTTTAGATACAAGGTCAGTACAATTATTTCCTGTAAGGGGCCAGTAGTACAACCCTTTAATTTTGCTCTTATAGTATGAAAACAGCCAAGTCAGTGTGTAAACAAAAATGACTGTAGCACTGTGAACACTGGAATTGGAATACAACAAAATTTTCCCATAATATGAAACATTCTTTTTTACTTAAAATTTTTTTAATGTAAAAACATTTTCTTAGCTCATGGATCTAATGAAAGCAGGTGTTCAGGTTGAGTGACAGGCATGGTTGCTACACTGGGCTTTAAAGAATGGCCAGTGTTCTAGAGAAAATTAAATCAAAGAGGCAAACTAGAGAGTGTTGGCAGGTTATGTACAAATGCTAGTTTTAGAAACTCTGGCCACAGTGACTCGGTTGGGTGTCATCCCACAAACCAAAAGGTCACGGGTTCAATTCCCGGTCAGGGCATATACTTCAGTTGCGGGTTCACTCCCCTGTCAGAGTACGTGCAAAAGGAAACTGATCAATGTTTCACTCTCACATCAATGTTTCTTACCTCTCTTTCTTCTTCCAGTCCCCTCTCTCTCTCTGAAATCAATAGAAGAAAAAAACTTTTTAGAGAGATAATATATCATAATTAAGTGTGGTTTATTCCAGAAATGAAGAGTTGGTATGATATTTGAAAATCAGCAATACTAGAAAATTAGAGAAGAAAAGATGTGATCACCTCAAATGATTCGTTAAAAGCATTTGACGAAGTTCAACATCCATTTCTGGTAAAAATTCTCAGCAAACTAGTAAGACAAAGGAATGTCCTCAACCCGATAAAAAACATTTATGAGAACCTACAGTTAAAATCAATTTTAACTTAATGGTAAAATTTAGAATGCCTTACTCCATGGTTACAAACAAGAGAGGAATGAATGCCTGCTCTCACGAGATTTACCCACCCTTGTATCGAACACTGAGCGCTTTAGCCGATGTAATCAGGTAATGGAAAGAAAGCAAATGTTTCCCAATTGTAAAGGAAGAAGTAAAACTCTTTATTTATGTGAGTTCCTATATAAAAATCTAGTGAAATCTCTCCCGGGCCTCGCAAAAAACCTACAAGAATAACTGACATTAGCATTCATAGTTATTGACCAAAGAGAAAGGAAAACATATATCTATGCAAGCTTTGTACATAAATGTTCTCAAAAGCTCCATTTGCAACAGCCAAAAACCGGAAACAACCCAAATACTTGTCAGCGGAGGAATGAATAGACAAGTTGCATTAAAACTACACATGGACTACTACTCCATCATGAAAAGAAAGCACCTATTCTACACACAACACTATGGGTGAATCTCCAAATATCATGCCGTGTGAAAAGGTCAAACCTAAAAGAAGTGCATGCCATATTATTTTATTTATATAAAAATCTAGAAAATACAAGTATGTGTAATGACAGACAGCACCTTAGGAGCTGTCTGAGGAGCAGAATTGGGATAAAGAAGCAGCCATGATTCCTCAGGGGCATAAGGAAACTTGGGGAGGTGATGATATATGTCCTTTATCAGGACTGTGGTGATGGCCTCACAGATGTACACGTGTGCCCCAACTGGTTATCAGTATACTTTCAATGCACGGAATTTATCATATGACTGTTATGTCTCAGTAAGGGCTATTAAAAGTTGTACCAACATTTATGTTTACTTCTTTTGGTGTCAACTAAAATTAAATAAATGTTACATGTAAGAGTTCCTGACTTGCCAGACTCTATGCAACATCCAGCCCTATGGTAAACCTACATGTGTCAAAGTCATTGTCATTACTTAAAATTGCCTTAATGTAATGCAGGAACTCAAAAGGAAGTTCATTATCATATCCATATACACTTATACAACATAAAGTATCCTTCCATCCTGACAGCAAACAAAAATTGAGCTAATCAAAATTGAGCTACTCAGCTAATCAAAAGTAAAATCAAGGACCTGTTCTCTAAAGGAGCACTGACTTAAGCTTAAATAAGCAATGACCATTAACCATGCCATTAGGCTAACCTTCGGAATTAGCTTAAAAATTGACTCTAACACATCTGTAAGAAGCCAGATTCTCCAGAGGCATAGAGGAGCTACTTAGCTTGGTACTTTGGAGAGCTGTAATAACCAGAATACTCAATGTGCTCCTCCTTTAAAACACCAAAATGTATTCCAAAGGATGGGAAAACCACAGCAACTTTCAAGCGAGCTATAAGGAGTCTCACTTTCAGGGACCCTTTCCTAAATGACTTGACTTAGCCCATGGCACTGGCATAACAAAGCAAATTGTTCTCAAACTGTTCATGACACCAAAATTATATAGTTCAAAATGCATAAAATTCCATTCTCTCTATACATATTTATATTATAATAAAGCAAAAATTAAATTTCCCCGTAGAAATCTATTTTAAAGAAGAATAAGTTTGAATTTGATGAAAATTTCCATAATCATCATCAAAGCCTAGAATTTCAAAACTGGAGGAGGCTTAGAAATCAGCTAGTTCAATTTTCCATTTTAAAGATGAAAAGTTGAAACCTCCAGTGATGTGCAAAACTGATAGGCTGAGATAACAGAAAATAGGCACTAAAAATTTACTTCATTGTGTCTCCCCTGATGATTAGAAGCAAAGAGACGAGACAGATCTTGAGGTTTAAGAACAAAATTTCTCGTGTCTCTGAGTTATTCAGATTATTATTCAACAAAGTAGGCTATCTATTCCACAGATGCACTGGCTTTACACCCTCCCATACTACAGGCTTCATGCACACTTCGTTTGTTAGAAATATGTCATGAATATTAAATAATTGACAGCTGCATGCTTTGACCCATGCCTGAAGCAAGCACCAGGTATATTAGGAACAGTATAGTTCTACAAAGAATAGAAAGATAGAGCTAATTAAATCCTGGAGAACTCATCTGCAGAGATTGAGATGCCCTCTGGCATTTGTTACCACCAGGCAAAAGTCACTAATTATAGCTGTACTATTCATTACGCTGAAGTGCTTAGGACTGGTCTGGTATGCTTTTCTGTGCCTGTAATTTTATCAGGAAATGTTAAACCATCAACGAACTTGACAGGTGTCATTTTACTCAAATGGAGTTGCTTTCAACAAATCTAAAAAGGAAATGCATTTTCCCCATTAGATCAAATTAAACAATGAGAATGCTTTCCTTACCCTCGAGTTCCTTGGTAAGAAAAGGACTGTAAGGCATGACTCCTGCCTGGGGAATTGACAGGCTGTTTGGGCAGTGGTGTCACACCTAAAGTATAATACATTATCATTCATTGATGGACACTGTAGAATGAAAACCAATCACATTTAATGTAATTCAGGAAGTATTTACTGAGCCCTTGTGAAGGCTGGGTCTCTAGGCTTGGTTCTGTGAATGCAAACTGTTAAATATTGAAAGCCTGTAATCTTGTAACATCAAACTACATCTGAATTTAAAAGATTGCTAATATGTAAGTGTGGTTACATATTAAAAGGTGCTTAAAAGGGTGTGTTTCACCAGAATATCACAGTCGTCTTGAATGAAGCTGAAGTGAGATGCTCAAAGATTATCAAGACTGCACAGAACCTAAGAGATGATGTGATGCATCCTTCTCATTATAAAAAGGAGGAATCTTGAACTCAATCAACTTGTTCAAGTTCACTCATCATTCAGAGACTGATGGCAGAGTCAAGGCAAAATCACTCTCTGATTTCCTTCCAGTTCTCATTTTATTTCTGCCCCCCCCCCATGCTGTGTCACTTTTCTTTATCTCTTTGGTAGAAACACATTTTCTTACACATAGACAATAGATGAATGACTGAATTATTACATTTGAGACAAAACTGATCTTATTCTTCATTTCAACAACCTGAAAGTTACATAAAATCATGTGAAAAGTAATCTATTTATACGTAGCAAGTTTGTGAGCGTAATTAAGTAGCATTTTCATCAAGACCAAAGACTTTGAAGTAAGTTTGCTTGGATTTGAAACCTAGGTACCACTTTTACTGCTGGCAGTGACCTTGATCAAGATATTTAACATTTCTCTGTCTCAGTTTCCACATCCTTGAAACGGAGATAAGGTGTATTAAAATATAAGATGAAATTAGTTTGAACATACGAAACATTTGTTAAATCCCTGGCACACAATATTCAATTATTGAATATTAAAAAATAAACGGAGAGCAAAGCTTTATTTGGATATGCTGAGGGAGGCAAAGTCTTCAGATTTCAATCTTCATGTAGAATTCAGTTTCATCCTAATAAAAACCAAAAGAAAGTTCTATAATATGAGTAATGCCATGTCATTATTCATCCATCAATTTTATTGAATCATATTGCCAAAATTGATATTATATACAATAAACAAATATTTTTGATAGAAAAAGTCACTTATTATAAACTGGTGCTTATGTATTACAGGAGCTGAAATGCTTAGGGAAAACAAACAAAAAGGGTTAGCATATGATGACAAAAACTAGAAAGTACTTGACATGCGTATAATGTAAATATAGCACATCAAAACTTGTGAAGTGAAAATGATCTAGAAATAAGTTTTATACCAAAAGGTTTATATTTGAAAGGAATTAATAAGAAATTTAATAAACTAAATAGCCCATACAAGAGATTCAAAAGAACAACTGTACATAAAAGCAATTAAAACAAAGTAATAAATAAAACAAAATGCTAATGAAATTGAAATGAAAAGAAAAAATGTTCAATAAAATCAAAAGAAAGTGGTTCTTTGAAAAATCTGTTGAAACAGATAAATTATTAACTAAAAGGACCTAGGAATAAAAAATGTAGAAGTAAATGATATTAATAAAAATAAACAGATAAATATAGCAACTTCTTTAAAATGTATAGAGAATATTAAAAATTTGAAACTCAAATGAAGCAGAAAATTTCCTATCAAATATAATATACCAAATTTTTCAAAGTTGAAATTGAAAATAAGCTATAGTCTTATAACCATTACAGGTTTAAATCTGTCATGAAAAATTAGTCTATTAACATCAACATGTAAAAGACTCAGGGTAATTTAGAGATGTTTCTACTTCATAATTAAAGAAGAGATAAAACCAGCACTATGTACACTCTGGAAGAAAGTAGGGAGCTTGGCATGTATCCTCTTCTCATCAGAATTAGACACCTAAACAGCCACAAGGACAACCTGTGACACTAAGTTTGTAGTCCTCCCAGGTAGTCTGCAAGGGAAGAAAATATACTAAAATTGAGTGGCTTAAAACAAGTATTTATTAGCTTTTATGCCACAGTGGATAGACTAGATGAGTCTTCCGGAATGAAAGAATGCTCGCAGAGGGCCTCCCTCCCGTGTCAGTGGACAGGCTAGCTGGGCTGCAGAGCCGCAGCTGGCTTGGCTTGTCCATGTTCAGTGTGGTGCCCATACTTCAAGAAGCTCACCTGTGCTTCTGAGCATGGCAGTCCCCAGGTACAAAAGAGCAGTAAGAGGCAGATAAAGACCCAATGCACAAGTACTTGACAACTCTTACTGGCCAGAGCAAGTTGCAAAACCCATCCAGACCCATTGTGGGAGGACACTCCGGAAGGGCACAGACAGAGGAAGGGAGATAATTTATGTCAAATATTTATACCAATAGAAAAATAGATAATGTTTATTGATTTGAGGTTTCAGTGGGGCTGGTATATTGAAGAAGAACCTAATCTCCTGCCAAGAGTGTTCTGTGCACAGTCACTGTTGGGCATGTTGATCTTATATTATCAATTTCAATTTAATTAAATTAATTCACTGACAATCTCTCTGTGCTCTGATACAAATATTACAAAAGGTTAACTAGGTTCATGGTCCTCAGTGTGCCTGAAATTTAGTTGGGACAAATCACCACCATTTGAAAAGTTAAAAAAAAAAACATTCAAAGCATTAATTGTGCACACAGCTGAAAGGAAGAGACCTCAGATTCAACAAGAACTCACAGGGAGACCATAAGCAGTCAGGTGAAGGCATAGAAAATGCTCGATTGAAGGAGGTGGCACTCGCCCTGCCTGGGTGGCTTAACTGGCTAGTTGGAGCATTGTCCCATACACCAAAAGTTGTGGGTTCAACTCCTAGTCAGGGCACATACCTGGGTTGCGGGTTTGATCTGGGTCTGGGATCAAACCCTGAGTCTGGGTCTGGGAGGGTCTGGGAGGCTCTGGGAAGAACATGACCAATACTTCTCTCTCTCTTTCTTCTCTCTCTAGAATCTATAAGCCCAGGCTCAAGTGATACAGATAGAGAGCAGGCTCACAGTTTTTAGGGGGTGTTAGGGTGGAAGGATTGAGCCAAAAAAATAAAAAGGATTCATGGACACAGAAAACAGTGTGGTGACTGTAGATGGGGGAGTCTATGGGTGGAGGTGGAAGATGGTGTAAGGGGGATAAATGGTAATGGTAAAATACAATAAAAATAAAATTAAATAATTTAAAGAGGTACCACAGGACAAATAGAACTTTTCTAGAAAAGAGAGGAATTGAGGATTTTCCCAGTGAAAGGGCACAAAAGTAAAAGTTGGGAAAATGGGAATGATATTGCATGAGCTGGAGATTTGTAGCAAAGTGCTAGGTCATGCAGTGAAGCGGTGAAAGGGAGTGAGGCAGCCTCTGCATATGATCATAGAAAACCAGTGTCTATTCCCTACCAATATCATCTAGGCTAGAGTTTATGCCATAGGCCAGAATCTAACCTCCGCTCTTCTTCCCTAGGTTTTTTCCAGCTACTTTCATCACAGCAGTAATGAACTAAGCAGCTTAAAGTCATGGGTAGTAACAAAGATGATTAAAGGATTTTGATTCTAATTAGGTGATATTTAGCAGGATCTAGGGTACTTGAATCCTTCGCCACTTACCTCAGAGTGGCAGATTGTGTGATGATGTATGCAGAGAAGATGTTCTACGGAAAGCATGCCCTGTATTGCTATAAGATTCCATTGCACATTCTACATAGGGTATCGCTCTGTACAACCACCCTGCTGTTATTGGCTGCTGTTTGGAAAGATGCCCATTTTATCCAAACAGCAACAAGGGATACCTGGAAGGTCAATATCAATGAATATAAAACATGGATACTTAGTCTACAGGGCTCCTTAATTAGGACTATACACACTTAAAACAGAATCTCAGGTGTGAAAGCAGAGAAAGACTACATGATATGTACAACAAAAGTCTTTATGAGAGATACTTTTAAAGTTGGGGAGATACTAACCTCCATAAAATGTAGATAGCATGGAGGATGAGGAATGAAAATCTGTCTGTAGACTTGACAATTAGGAAAGCAGCATGAATTTGTGATGACTCAACTTATAATAGACAAGGAAGATTTTATGGAACGTGAGAATTGGAATGAAGTGTATAAAGCAGCTAGTGTAGTATTAGAAAGATGTGAGAACATTTTTGATTGGAGAATAGCAACAGCAAAAATCCTGACAAAAATCAGAAAGACTGAATATATGGAGATGAAGGAGGCAGTAGAGAAAGAAATAAATTCAAATTTTACAACTATGTTAATATTAGTAAGTCTTTAATGGAAAACTAGGATACTTGAATATGAAGATACACCAATAATTAAGAAAATATGCTGTATTTAAAAATGTAAAAAAAAGCGAGCCAAAGTGACCGACTAGCAGGTTAAACATTTTATAAAATGCTACTTTTTGATACAGGCATTTTCCTTCATATCACTGCCTGTGTAACTCATGACTCTAATTGAATGAGCATATAGAGACAAATGTCACTTAAAATGACTCTAGTCTGCTGTTACTTGTTCATACCCAGCTTTTGTTTAAAAAAAAAAAACCCTTAAGTTACTAAACTATAGTCTCATTGGAACTGTCAAACCTCCTGTCATGGAAACAATTTAAAATCTTAGAATTCGATGACATCACCACATCAATCCTCTTTTTGGAAGGAACACAATTTAACCTGCCCAGAGGAGTATGGCTCTGAACACTATTCTACAATATTCTTATTTTTCCATCTATGAAGCTAACAAATAACACTTTATGAGGCATTCAATCTGGAACTACAATTTTTTGTTTTATTAAAATATCAAACCTTCTCAATTTATAATTAATATCCTTTGTAGAAAAAATAAGTTATATTGACAATAATTTAGTGATTTTAGACTCCTCTTCTAGCTCAAAAACATTCAAAATCACTGACTTTTTTTAAAATACACAACTTTTGAAATTAAGAAGTTATTTTTCCATTGTTTTTAAACTGTTTCCCACTTATAGAATGAATGATTGAACCTATCATTCAGATATAGAACCGAATCAACTGAAGTTGTCTTTCCCTTCCCAACCTTTGGTCCACATTCAGTTTTTTATGGCAACAAGTTTCAAAGCCATAGCACATGGCCAAGACATGGAAGTCACAGAAAGACACTAAAGATTAGAGAGCAAGTTCAGGTTGGGGTCTGGACAAGATGGGTAGAGATGCTAGAAATTTGATTTTTCCCATGCTGGTCAGAATCTGGGAGAGCATGATAACCCATTTCTTTGTAAGTGTGGAAAGACCACGGGGAACATGGGTGAGTCGTCTATGAAGCCAGATGTAGTAAAGAATGTAGAGCAAATATTTGACAACCATATATTTGATAAAAGACTTTTATCCAAAAAATTAGTCTTCATTAATAATCAAAATTCAAACAAATACAACTTTATTAAAAATAGGCAAAACTTTAAAAAAGATACACCACTCAAGAAGTGATACAGAAACTGAAGACATAAACAGATACTAACATTGTAAGTCATTGGGGTAAAAAAAAATTAAAACCACAATGAGATACTACTACATACCTATTCAAATTCTGGTGATGTCATAGCTTGGCAAGGAAGTGAAGCAGCTGGAACTCGAACACGTTGCTTTTGGGAATGGAAAATAGCACATCCACTTTAGAAACAGTTTGGCAGTTTCTTCAAAATTTAAACATACCATTTCCATGTGATTCAGCCATCTCACGCCTAGCTGTTTTCCCAGAAGAAATGAAAACACACATCCACATAAAGACTTGTATTTAAATTTGTAGGCGGTGTTATTCATAGTGGTCCCAAACTTTAAACAACCCAACTGTTTATCAGCTGGGGAATGGAAACAAACTGCGAGATTGCCATAGAGCTACTACTACTCAGCAGTAAAACTGATTGAACTACTGATGCATATAACAACATGGATAAATCTAAAGTGCATTATCCTAAGAGAAAACAAAAGCCATTCATGAACGTCTCCATACTGTATAGTTTTACTTATCTGAAATTCTGGGAAAGGCAAGATTATATAGGCCCAGGTATAGAAAACCAGAGGCTCGAAACTGGGGGAGGAGATTATCAAGGGACCTGAGAGAACTTTGGAGATTAATGAAAGTATTTTTCAAAACTAATCAAATTGTATCTTTAAAGTAGATTAATTTTATTATATATAAGTCTTTCTGCAATTTCCAGATCATGCCTTCTTCGTTACACAAACTCCTCATTTTTACACTGAAAGACCTTCAAAGGCTACCTCATTCCATTTGTTTACCTCTGACACGGTAAAAACTCAGCCAGACTAGATGGTGCAGCTCTTCCCAGAACACAGTTCACACGCCATTATCTTCACAGATTTGTACTTGATGTGCACACTTCTTTGGTTTTAGAGTTCATTAAAAATCATTTAAGTGTATGTCAGAAATTATAAAACATTTCTCAGGGAAAGTGACTTGTGCCATGTCACAAATCTAGCTGTTGACAAAGAGTCAAACTGAAATCTACACTTTCTGATTCTAGGTCAAATGGTTGCTACCATCATGGGTCCTCCTCTTCTACTTGGATTCAAGCAATGCACATCTCTACTGGGCAAATTGAGTTTCATATAAAATACGATCTAATTAACACATATAATATTTCTCTATTTTTAAATAAACCCTCTAATCACATTCAGATCACTCTTTTACATTTAATTATTTTACCTTGCGTTGTATTAATGTATATATCTAATTTCTCCACTAAATTATGAATCTGAAGGCAGTGACATGTCTTGCTTTTCCTTCATAATGTCTAACAGATGGTTTGACAAACAGATTTCACTCATTGAAGAACTGTTTTTTTTCTTTTGTGAATGGTTGTTGTGGGACAGTTAATTACATTGATCTATGAGAGACAGGATCTCTACTTAAAACATACAAGGACCTGCTCTAATTCATCACATGGGTTTATGAAAAACATTTGAAAACCCAATATTTTAATTGTTTTGCTATAAGGGAGAGTCATTTCCATGATAAAAATTTAAATATATCTGTCTGGTGAAGTATGGATATTTAAAAACCTAAAATTAAAAAAAATTAAACTAAAGGGCAAAGCATTGAACACTGATGAGTGATATTCCTGGGGCAAAACTGTCTGGGAGAAATGGTTGGCCTGCATCCTCTGTCATTTTTCCACTTAATGAACATTTCAGTTGTTTATGCATACGATATTGCATTAGCAAATGCTTGTTTAATGGACTGAAGCTAGTGAAAATCAAAGCCATGAATGTGCCAACTCAGATACTTGAGTAATTATATCACCTGAGCTTTCTCCAACCTCTTGCACCTTTGCAATAGGTTGTTGCAGGGGGTCCTTAAAATCAGGTGACGTTAGTTGTTCCGGTTCTTTTTGGGGGGTGGGGGATGGACGAAGATGGAAAGGTGTTCAGAAGCACCAGTCTGAGTCCGTGAGTTCCAGCCCTCCCATCAGCTTTCCTGGGTGCCCACATCCATATCTGCTCTAGAAATGAAATGCCAAACTCCCTTTGATCACGACATCATCTTCTGATTTTTTATTTCATGCATTTTAAAATTGCTGATAGAACTTAAAATTTAGTCTTCCAAACAAACATGAGTAATCTTTCAGGAAGTTTAGAGAATGTGAGAGATTCTAGAAATCTGGAGAGAGGCAAATGTTTAAAGTTACATGAATTGCAGATTTGTGAGCTCAAAGGAATTGTTTAAAAATAGACCAGAAAATATGCTGTAATTATTGGAAGCCCCATAGATTTACTGAAATCACATCTTATTAGTTTCATGTAAATTTCTACTTTCATAAGGTTATTAGATTTATATACATGTCATAAAAATGTGCCTTTAAAATTTTTTAAGTGTGCAATTAAACAACTTTTATTTAAAAGAATTTCTAGATACTCTGTACACTGATATATTAATAACTGAATAACTAAGCTTAAAGAGTATTTATTACTGGATTTCTGTCAACTTTACACTGCGGCAGCAACGTTTTTACCATAATCTATATGACGATAAGTAAGATATATATATACTCAGAAAACCAGTGAGTCTCCTGATTTGGAAAAGGAGGGTGATTATGTTAGATGGCAAAATACAAATCTCAAAAGACTGTGGCAAGCATGAGCAATGAAATGAATCTAATGGCAAACTTTAATAAGGATAAATGTGGGGGCAGCAAATGAGTTTAAAAGATCAACTCTTCAAGTTAAAGTGAGACAAAGATATATAAAAACACAATCATGTTAACAAACAGCAAACTCAGTTTCAATCCATCTTGCTGTGTGGCTACAAAAGAGGCTGATATAAACTTAGTTTATGTCAGAGTAAGGGTGAAAGCAGCTAGCATTAGAGGTGTGAAGTGCAGGTCATCTCTGCGAAAGAGTATTCTATTCAATTATGGGTGCTGAGCTTTACAGAATAAAAGAAAATGGTCGTGGAAAATATCCAAGATGTTAGAAAGATTGAAAACCGTGCCATACAAGAAATACTGAAGGGAATTAGGGAAGCTGGACTTTGGGAGATGGGAGTCACAGGGAGGTATCGCAGTAGCTTTAAAATATTTACAGAGATGTTTTGTGAAAACAGGAGACAGAGACATCTAAGTGGCGAGAAACAAGGTAGTAGGTGTAGGCCTGTAACCACAGAGTGTGAGGTCATCTGTGTCTAAATTCAAGAATAGCACCTACTTGATTTTAAATAAATTCTGTTGAATAAGCTTCTTAAAAAAAGAGAAATGGGCAGCAGATGGGAGCCCCCAGTTTTGTCATCCTTCTGGAAGAGAACATGGACTGAGGAAAAGATGTGTTATGGAGGGCCACTGCTGACCTTTCACAGCAGAGTTTCTGTTCAGGTAAGATATGAATTAAATTGAAATGTAAGATGGCAGTAAAGCTGTTTTGTTGTTTTGGGGTGTTTTTTTTTTTGGAAAAAGATGAAATGACATAAATTCCCAGAACAATTTTGACTCCTCAGTTAAGATGCTTTCAAAGTGAGCATAAGCGGCAAGTAGGCAAAGAACAAGAAATTTCGAGTTAATTTTCTAGAATAGCCATAAGCAAAATAAAAATGATTTCCAAAGCTTCCTGGGTGTCACACTTTAGGATGCGGCATTCCCGCTCCTACCCAGCTGGACCCAACCCACCAATTGATCACGCACAGCAAAGGCTGGCTGTGCAGGGCACAGTTGCCGAGGAAGCTCATCTAGCTCAACTCAATGTGGCAGGTCCTCTGTGGCCTTGCATGTCAAGCAAGGGATCAGCAGTGGGTTGACGTAGAAATTTGTTTGGAACGGGAAACTGGGACTTAAAGACTTATTTAAGAGCAAAATTGTTCTTCCCTGGCTGGTATGACTTAGTTGGCTGGGCCAAAAGGTTGACTCCCGGTCAGGTCATGTGCCTGGGTTGCAGGTTCCATTCCTGGTTGGGGTGCATGCAGGAGGCCACTGATTGAAGCTTCTCTGTCACATCGATGTTTCTCTCCATCTTTCTCCCTCCCTTCCCCTCACTCTAGAATCAATAATTTTCTTAAAAATAATAAAAGCAAATAGTCCTGCTTTTTTAAAAAATTGGGTTTTTTGGGGACATGGTACTGGATCAATGAAGATTATGGGGAATCTGAAATCCTCTCAATACATTCACTGTTTGATACTCAAACTGACTTTGTCTCCTAATCAAAACTCCCTTCAAACTGGAGTCATTTTGGAAAGGCTTTGGTAATTTCCACCAAGCTGAGGGTGATGGACAATGGCATAATAGTTTACAACTACCATGTGCATTATCATTTTATTGTAATTCATATTAAATATCATGCTTTCAAACATTGACTCTAAATGTAGAATTTTAGGGAATGGTTTTAAGCCATTTTGGAGAGAAATTTTAGCATAGGAATCTTTTTCTCAATCTCCAACAAATTTTGTAATTTTCTGCTAATTAGGAATCCTGGGAATCAGACTGGTGAGATAGATATGTCCCTTCCAAGAGAAGCAAAGTAAAATCTCATTTTGTGAGATAACAGAATTTTAGATTTGGGAAATATTCTTAATGTTGAAAGAAGAAACATCTCTAAATTTCTTGAAGACATAATTTTCCCAAACAAGTCATATAGTTATGTTTCCAGCTGTGCAGTCTAATTCCTTATCTAAAAAAAAATAAAGTTTTACTCTGAAATAAAATTTGGAACCTTTAACAGATTTAGAAAAATATTTTTTAGTATGAATTCCCTTATCTTTCAGGGTCCTTAAGTGTGTGCTCAACTCAAAACTACTTATTAATGCTGCCAAAAAATATTCAGCTATATTCACTTTCAAAGGCATGCGTGAGTGAATGAATTAAGAGGGCATTTCTGGTGTCTTTTAGAATAAACAATTTATGATTTAATTTATGAATGTGAGAAGCAAATTAACCAGATGACTCTGTGCGCCTTAGGTATATCTTTAGATCAAAAGAATCCAGATCAAATGGACTACACAAAACCATCTCTTGGCATAACTGCAAAGTTGTGAAATCACTAAAAAAATCTCTCGCATGTATTTTGGTGCTCTACTTCCTTCTGCTCGCTCTCCAGCCAAGAAGACTAGGATACTACCCCTGACTTATTTCTATTACTCCCTCCAGGCGCATGCATGCATACACATACCATTCCAATTCGATCAGTGACCCAAGCTCTGGGGTTTTTTTTATCATAAACTTGTAGCTTTATCTTTCTTAACTGTGATTCAGAAGATAAGTAATAATAGTTAAATGGAGATTAGTATTTTCCTTATAATTAATTATGAAAACCCATTAGGCACATGGATGCATAATTTAAGAAGTGGAATGATGAAACTTCGGGTGTCAAAGCAGAATGAAATGTTTGAACTTGCAGAAACCATGGCTGTGTTCTTCAGGTCCCATATGAGCAGTCTCTTGTCTGTCAGGAACAGTAAACACAAGTGCATACAATGGGCTTTGGAAAAGGGAGTGGGTTTTCAGTAGAAAAAGCCAAGAGAGAAAGCAATAACTTTCTTTGCTGAATTGCTTCTATTGTTTGGCCACCAATTTTTAGATTACTCTCACCATGTCATACCTCTGGTCCCTTCTATGCTATTAGTGTGGGACCACAGAGTGACACTTGTTCTTTTCCCCTGTGTCACAAAGGGAGCTCAGTCAAATTCCAACCTTATGCATAAGTAGGACGGACAGTAGTTAAGGGCACCAAGAAAACGGTACTCCTCCACATCTACCATCCAATCTCCTTTAATTCTATTCTCAGAATAATGCATTTCATTCTGCATTGAGAAATTAAACATAAACTACTTAAAACACATGAAACTGCCATGAGCAGAAACACTACCTTACCTTCACAATGATGAAACACTGACCAAATAATTCAGGGCCTGAAGGAAGCAGGGCCCTGAAAAGCAGCAGGTTTAAGTGGGAGATAAAATATATCTACTTTTAC
>PVKM010007450.1:0-41461 GCA_004027735.1 Carollia perspicillata | reverse complement strand
TTTTTGCTATTGAGTTGTACGTTCCTTATATATTTAGGATTATAACCACTTGTCAGGTATGTGGTTTGCAAACGATTTCTCCCATTATATATATATCACCTTTTATTAATGATTTCCTTTGGTGTGCAAAAACTTTTCAGTTTGATGTAGTCCCACTTGTTTTTTTTTTTTTTTTTTTTTTTTTTTTTTTTTTTTTTTTTAAATTAAAAAAAAAAAAAAAAAACTATGCCAAGACACCTGCCAAGAAGTTCACTGTGAATGTTTTCTTTTAGAAGCTTAATTGTTTTATGTCCTACATTTAAGTCTTTAATCTATTTTTAGTTGCTTTTTGTGTACCACATAAGATAGTGGTCCAGTTTGATTCTTTTGCATGTGGCTTTTCATTTTTTCCAACATTATTTATTGAAGAAGTTATCTTTTTTCTATTGCATATTCTTAGTCTTTAGTCTGTTCCTTTGATCAATGTGTTTGACTTTCATACCAAAACCGTATTGTTTGGATTACTATCGTTGTGTGGTGTAGTTTGAAATTAGGAACTGTTATTCCTCCAGCTTCACTCTTCTTGCTTTGGCTTGCTTGTACTATTTGGTGGTCTTTTGTGACACCATGTAAACTTTAAGGTTATTCGTTTTATTTCTGTAAAAAATGCCACTGGGATTCTGATAGGGATTACATTGAATTTATGGATTACTTTGGATAATATAGACATTTTAATAATGCTAATTTTTCCACTCCATGAATATGGACCATCTTTTCATTTATTTGTGTCCTCTCAATTATTTAATCAATGTCTTATAGTTTTTATGTATATATCTTTCACCTCTTTGCTTAAATATTACTATTTCATTCTTGTTTGATGCTATCATATATAGGTTGTTAATTAATTTCTCTATCTGATATTTCATTGTTGGTATATAGAAACAACATATTTTTCTACCGATTTTTTACTCTGCAATTTAACTGAAATCATCTATTATTTCTGTTAGCTTTTTAGTGGAGTCTTTAGGGTTTCATATGATATATTACTTCATCTGCAACTGGATGAAATTTTACTGCTTCTTTTCTGATTTGGATGCACTCTGTGGGGTTTTTTTGCCTAAGTTTCTGGATAAGATCAAAGACTATGCTGAACAGAAGTGATGGTAGTGGGAATCCTTGTCTTGCTTGTGATACTGCAGAAGAAGCATTCAGCATTTCACCATTGAGTATGGTGTTGGTTGTGTGCTTTCCTCTCTATGACCTCTATACCCACTTTGTTAAGAGTTTTTTATCATGAAAAGATGTTGAATTTGTGTCAGATGCTTTTCTTTGCATCTATTGAGATGATCGTATGATTTTTATTCTTAATTTTGTTAATGTGGTGTGTCATATTAATTGATTTGTTGGTGTTGAACCATCCTTGTTTGCATGGAATCAATTCCATTTGATCATGGTGTATGATATTTTTAATCTATTTTTGAACTCAGTCTGTTAATATTTTGTTGAGAATTTTTGCATCTATGTTCATTAGGGATGTTGGCTTGTAATTTTCTTTTATTACACTGTGCTTGTCTGGCTTTGGTATCAGGGTAATATTGGCCTTGTAAAACGGGTTTGGAAATGTTCCTTCCTCTTCTGTTTTTTTGACAGAGTTTGAGAACAGTTGCTACTAGTTCTTATTAAATGTTTTATAGAACTCAGGAAAATATGTGTTTTGAAAAGCAGTAGGTTGAAGAAATAAAACGTAAAAGAGTAAGGAGGCTTTTATGATTCAGTTTGGGACATTTACTCTAAAATAATAAGGAATAAGGAGATAGGACTTTTAAACAAAATAGTAAAACAATGAAAGTGATGTTTCATGAACAGGAATCAGAACTGAATTTAAAGTAATATTTTAAAGGAATTGTTTCCACTTTGGATAAAAATCTTATTTTTGCTTATGAACTTCTTCTAAAATATCAAATTGAGTGCTAAACTATTGTTTTAATATCTTGTTATAGCTACTTTAAAACTCACAGTTCATGTTTGTTGCATATTCTTTTGAGTTCTTAATCTCTTGGAGTGCTTACCATTTTAGTCTTAAATGGAGTTGAATAATGCATGCGTTTTAGCTGATGATAATGCATGGTATTTACATCTTTTGGGTGTGCCAGCATTACTATCTACACCTGCAAAAATCTGTGGCGCACAAAATGGCTTATGAAACAGTCTAGAGTCTGGAAGACAATGGAAGCAACCATGAGGCTATGTAATAATTTGGGCATGTAGTAATGATGGCCTCAAACTAGACTAATATTAGGCTAATATGAATCAAAGAGAGGGAGAGCAGCATCATTTTTTTTAAAAATTGATGAATCTGGCTAAGACCAGAGAGGAGAAGAGGAAATGGTTAGAGATTATTTCCAGATTTAGAGTTGGGAAACGGAGGGAGGGGTTATACCTCTGAGAGCAAAACCTGTGTTGGTAGGTAAAACTGGCTTTGAGGTGGACATGATGGGTATCCTTTTTATGGTGAAATGAGGGTGAGATATCCAAGTAGAAATGGCTTGCAGAATGTCCATCTTTGTATGACTGTAAGGATAGTTAGGATATATTAATTCTCTGTGTGTTAATTCTAAAGCAAAGTCAATCTAACTTTAAATGCAAATGTAATAAAGAAAACTTTTCAAATATTTATACAATTTTAGATGCACTGAAGTTTTAGATTTTACTTCACGGTGATATTCAGTTTATTTGCAAACACAAGTAGAATAACATATTATAGACTCCTTTTCCATCATTTCATTTCTTCTAATAAGGCTATTCTCCTCTGATGAGGACATAATGCAGGTCTCGGTATAAAATATTCTCAGTCATATTTGTTAGCATGACTTTTCTTCTGTCTGATTTTCTGTTTCAGATTCAGATAGAGCAGAGTGTGCCAGTGTGTGCTTCAATGCTTTAACTTACTTGTTACGGCTTTCAGGATTAAGACAAAGATCTTCAGGCTAGAGGAGCTGCAGGCTCTGGTTGATGCCTGTCGAGCTCCCCTTCCACGTTTCCCACTCCTCCCTGTCCTGATCCCTGTATGCCAGCCACAGTCACCTCAAGACTCACTCTCATTTTAGAATCTTTTCAAGTGCTATTCTTTTGAAGATAGGATCTTCTTCTCACCCTATCTACCTCAGCCTCTTTGTGTGCTTAATATTGACTTATTTTCCAGTCTTCAAGCCACTTGGCACTTGTATTCGTTGTGGACTTCCTAAGCTCAGCTAGGTCCCCTTGTATAACTTCTCATAACACCAAGACTTATCTTTTTTCTTAACGCAATTCCTAAGCATAGGTTTATGTGTGTGATGATGTGTTTAATATCTCTTGCTCTGGCAAAATTAATTTACATGAGAACAAGAGTCTTGCCTGTTTTGCTCTCCCTGTGTTCTGAGCCCCTTGCATAATATAATCCTGCAGCCATGTTAAGGAGGTTGGGCTGTAGAAGCCATCTAAGTCTCAAGTCTTGCTGAAATATCTCTGAGCATCTGGTGGCATGGTGTCCTCACCTTACTGCAGGTGCCTATTTGGGTAATGTGCAGAAAGCAATGGAAAGTATGATTTCACAGAGTACTAAGGGGTTTGTACAACACACAGCAGCCACATTGTTCCAGATGAGACGGTGTGCCATTCTGACATTCTTCCTGCTGTAAGAATACTGCATTGGCATTAAATGCATCTGAATTTTTAAAACCCAAAATAGTGTTAAAAAGTAACAAGCTTGAGGAAATTTGGTGATGCTCAGATTAGGGGTTAGCCATTTTTCCTTACTTTTGTTCCATCTATTTTTTGTCCCCAGATGCTATCACTTCTATTCTAGAAAAGGTTGCTTTTGAATTCAAAGTTTTGTTATTCAAGATAATTTTATGAAAAACTTGTCTTTCTTATAAGTGAGATTTTCTCCACCTTCTTCGCCCTAAAAAAATTATCATTCTATCATTGCCCTATTTTAACATCAGATTCTGTTTTCTGAGAAGTCATGCTTTAGGCTATGCTCTGCTTCTGAAAATCTGTGAGGGAATATGCTTTGTGTTCATGTAGGTGGTTTCTTCCAGCACAGAATAAACATAGACCATGCCTGCTGCATCCACCCTCTTGGAACCTGGTTTCTTTCACAGCATGTGTACATACGAAGTGCTAGACTAAACATGCAGTGCACCAAAAGTGACTCCAACGTCACGAATGACATCGTAGTTCCAGCAAAAATTGCACAGATATGGATTCTTTTGAAAACCATCAATTGTTCCAAAGTTTACTTTCAATATCTCATCACAACGGTTTGCTCCATATCTTTACTCTTTCATCTTGTCAATTTATTACATGACTCAAAATGTTTAACATTTTAATTGAAAACTTAAAAAATATTTTTCATCTTTGATTACTTTATCTCTGTTTATATAATTCTTATTGTAAGGACTGTGATTACTTTTAGTTAAATCAATACAGTGATATAAAAATAATCAGTGTTTTTCACATCACTCACCTCCACTTATTTCTGTATTCTTGAGTGGCGTGTATTGTAGTTCCACAAAACTGACTAAATTTCAATGGGTAAAATTCAATAGTTTTGCAATGACACCAACTGCTCTGATATCTAATTTCTTAAAGTCATTGTATTTTAATGTTTGTCAAAATGGAAAAAATCAAATATGGTCATGTACTGCAATTTTAATTTAAAATGTATTGAATTTTAGCACTCTCCACCATATGGAGGAGGCATATTCAGGTGTTTTTATATCCTTGATCCTGATTTTATAAATTAAATTTTGTTCTAAAAACACCCATGAAAAGATTTAGCCTGCTTTCAGTTGTTCCAGAACAACAATGGCAACATCCTTAAATTGCTCCCTTCTGTGCAAATGGACTTAGGAATTCTTCAGAGTCAGTTTATCTCAAAGGCTGCTGGGTAAAGAGGGTTGGAAAAGAGGAGAGCAAGGTCATTAAGTTAACCAGGGTGCTCTATCTATCCAGACAGGACTCAGTGGAGCCCGGAGCTCTGAATAATCCTGAAAATCTCAAAGACTTGTTCTGTTAAGAAGGACAGGTTTCTCATGGCCAGCTTTCTAAGTCAGAAGCTAATAATATTCTCCACCTACTTGTATCTTGCAAATATGTGTAACACAAAGTACAGACGACTACTGATGAATTGAACCCTTAATGAAGGAATTTATAATCAGTTCTAATGTATTTGAGACCTAAAGTATATTAGTCCTTCAGCAAAGGCAATGATAAAAAGCAGCATTAATTTGGGTGGACAATCATTATTTTGGAGCTCAATTATTTTTCAGTTAACTACAGAGAAATGCTGATATTTTTATTCTTTTTTTTTTTAAATAAAAAGCACATGGTCAGATTCTGTAATATAAGAATGTCCTTTATAAAGGCCTATACTTTGCATCATGCTTATGTAATGGCAAAACAACTATTTTGGATTTAAATGAGTTCAGTGTTCACAGTGAGGAGTTCCCTTTACTTTCCTTGATCCTGTTGTTTCACCACTGATTCTATTTATTGCCTATAAGAGATATAAAATATAGTAATTACTCTCACTCCCTTTCAAAATGACACAAGGTCTACTTTCCCATTAACTCTAATGAGAGTTATGTGTGTATTCCTCAAGGAGCACAGACCCTGTGGAGTTTCAAGGCAGAATAAATCACTTCAACACCTAGGTTTTAGAGGACTCACTTGCTTTATAAGTTGGTGCTTTAAGTTGCCTATTTAAGCTACTGGTATTGAACAGGCACTATGTAGTTTCAAAGAGACATAAGCTAGTGTTGGAATGCTGTTAATGACAGTTATTTCTGTTGAAGGATAAATGTTTTGCCCTTCAGGAAAATCACGCTGATCAGCTTGCAGGCATGTGTGGCCTCTAAAACATGGTTGCCGACTATTCTTCAGAAAATTAGTGACTATTACCTCCTACAACATTTTTCTTTCAATTGAAAAAGTTTTAACATCAGTAACTACAACAATTTTAACAGTTACAATAAATGAAAAAAGAGCCAGAGTTTCTGATCTCCTAGACAGAAGGAGGCTCAAGGCAATGGACTGTTTTCTTTTCAACCTGGGAATAAGGAATCTTGAGATCATGTCGGGATCTGTTTCTGTAATCCACTGGCATATGTTGACTCTTTTGAGGGTTCCTCAGGGAAACCAGTATTGAATTTCTCAATTTGCAACCATGGATCCTCTACAATATTGATTCTTAGTGCCTCTAGGCATAGAAGATAAAAGAAATCTGTTTTCTTTCTTTTTATAATCAGTTTTGCCAAAAACTATGATCAGCCCTGTTTCTCCAAGGGAACCTTCAAAGATCAGAGGTGTAAAAAATTATCAATAGTAGGAAAACCCAGTTATGCTGAACTCACAAATATTGCTGGAATGCATACTGTGAGAACAATTTAATATCATCTAATAATAAGGTTTTCTTGAGTACTCAGTAAATGAAATTTTTTAGTTGGGAGAACTCAACTTAATTCTTCTCTAGGATAATGATGTCCCATCTATGTAAGATGTTGAAGCAATATCTGTATCCATTTCTAACTCCTCAGGTTTAGTATAGGAAGAGATGTCCCATGAAGCTTACCTGTGTTATCATTATCCCACAACAGCTGGGAGTCATGTAGCCTTCTGAGTAGGGAAGGTGATGATAAATATGTAGTAAAAAGCTGGGCCAGCCATTCCGTCTTTGGAAAAATCCTCTTTCTACACGCAGTATCATTTCCATGGCTTCTCTACTTATGTAGACCGAAAGTCAAATAGCAGTTGAGAACTATGTTCCATATTCAGAGGAGTGGAAGACAATGTTTTAATAAAAATTCTCTTACTCTCACATTTTATGTAGAACAAGAGACAGCAATTCTGTGTGTGTGCAAAAAGTATAGCACTGGCTCGCAGTTGTAGAACCTAATGGGTTTCCCAAGGAAGTCCTGTGAGGTGCTTTGGGGACCCTAGAAAGGGAAGGAAAGAGTCTTACTTCCAAATTGTCCAAGAGAGATATTTTATAAATCCCTACACAAAATGAAGAGACAGACTTAATTTAATTGTGATAGGTTTTACATGTGATTCAACAAAAAACTTTTGAGCTCACATTAATGGTTTATTAATATAGCCAAGAACTAAGCAAATTAAGTAATTTAACAGAAATTTGAAGTAGATAGTGGTTTTGACAGCAATAATTGCCACTGTACTTAGTCTGTGTTGTTAACCAGTAAATAAAACCATAATTTCTAGGTAGAATCCTTGAAAATAGAAATAAAGAAGATACATTTGTTGAAGTCTGTTCATTTATTGCTTTACATATTTACAGAAAGATAAAGAACTTGAAAAAATAATTTCCTGTCTGACATTTTGCATGTATTAAAATCTTAAATATTTCAAATATAGTTGTAATAATAGCAATTTTTAAATTCAAGTGAAAATATTTCTATTTTTCAGAAATGTAGCAACATTGTTCTATGAATATCAAATAATACTAGGGTTCTTTTTGCATGTAAACAGGATTATATTAAGGAAACATGGATTTCTGTGAACTTGCAACTCAGTGTCAATTAACATAAACTGTTGTTTTCATCTAGGTTTTCTCTTAATGAAACAGTTTCTGGCAGGAGTGACTATAAAAGTATATCACTTAAATTGTTGTGTACAGCTCCCCTGTCTACATTTGGAATGACCTTGAAACCATGAACTTACAACTGAGTAGCCAACAGGTCATTTCAATCATATTATCAATTTCTCCATTTCCAAACTTTTGATCTTTGCCAATTATTAATATTTTAAAGGCTGTCTCTCTGAGCTAATGAAACATAATTATTAAATCTCTTTTTCCTTCTATTTTCTGTGATGGTGTTTTATATTCTTTGAGGGTTGTGATATTAGGTGTAGATTTGAATTATAAATATAATGCAAAGCAATCACTGAATAGACTTAGAAACCTTTCTCACATTTAAAATCCTTCCCTGTGAAGTGTGTTCAGAATTAATGCCTGCTTTACTATTTGTATTATTATAATCAACATATGCCTTTCAGTCTTCTTTCCCCTCCTTTTTCTATTACTTATTTTATGCATGACAAAATTCTCTTGCTTACTGCTATGTGGTTGGCTGTCTTTGAACTTGACTGTCCTGTGTTTGTAATGATTGCTTTCTGCATGAGGATTATGAAATGTCATACAAATTAAATGGTTGTGGAAGCAAAATGAAATGTGGGGCTTCACTTGCTTTTTCTGTACTGAGTATGTCAATTATGTGACACTTAAAATTACTTTCATATGGCCTTCAACTTCCCCTTTGGTGTGCTCCTTCATCATAGCTAATTAGCATTGTTAAGTACAATAAAACACTTATTAAACATTCACAGTGTTTTAATGCAATTATTTTCCTAAGACATGATCCCATTATAAATAACTATGCTGGGCATGATATTGCACTGGGGCATAATTCTATTATATTCCAAAATTGACTATGAAATATAAGTCTTGACTCTGTAACTTACCTTGAGAGCGAAACACTGGCTTCCACTGATGGCACATTTGTGCAGTTTGCAAATGTCTTACTTAAATCCACAGCTAATATTTAATCACAATACATGGGGAAATGTTTAATGACAAGTAATTTTAAAAAGTCACAGCTTTGAGAAATGTATGATATAAAAATGTGTAAAACCCAAGTGTTAATTGCCTTTGAAAAAAATGAAGAAAAAGGCAAAAAGTCACACACTAAAAATGTTCATATCTGTTTCCCTAATGTTGTTATATTGTCCCAATTAAAGAATGAGTTTAGCCTATTTTTTATTGTTGTCACCAATTTTAATTAGAGAAGGCACTGAATAAATTATGTTCTTTCAGATAATAAAACTATTTACTTTTTGTATGCAATGGGTATTTAAAAATCATTTTCTTTGCTTATGCCTTGAGTTTCAAACCATAATGTATTTTTTAAATACTGAATATACTCACGGATCAAATCTTCTATGAGATATTTTGGGGAAAGGTATTTTTTTTCTTAAACAAAATCGATAACCAACTTTGACATAACTACTTCCCCACTCTTTTTGGAAATACTCTTGAGAGTTTTAGTGTTTACATTTATTTTTTCCCCTCAGTCTTGTTTATTCTTGAATTGTCTTTTTTTTTTCCCTTCCATTTCTCCATTCTCAATCCTAGGTCCCCTTTCAAAGAAACAGACAGATGATTTAGGTGATAATGACGGTGCTGAAGATGAAGGTATTTTTTCCACCAAATCTACTTGCATGACAAGGACCTCAATCATTTTTTCCACTCCTTCCTATTTTTTTACTTCTTGTCTTTTTTTGAAGAGTTGTTTTTAATTCTCGTTTTTGATGTGTTTTGTCTTCTTGCTTGTTGTTACATATAAATATACATTTTTAATTTTTTAAAAAAATAAGTGTTGTTTTACATTTTGATGCCAACCATTAAAATGTTTTAAAAAGAGAGGCATTTTTTTTTGTTTTCTTGAACTGACTTTTGATATGTTTCATCCCACGTTTTGACTGAAATTTGTCCATATTCTTTGAACTAACAATCTCTTCCCCTGCAGTCTCTCTGTACCCACTTTGCATGTTTTCTAATATATGTAAATATCCTATCCAATATCAAACTGTGTTTCATTTTTACATTTGATATTTGTTTAAAAAGAATCCCACACCCAATAAGGACAAAACTAAAAGCTGATATAAAGTGTTTCTTGAGCAATATAGTTTAGATTTTTTAAATACTGTTTTGTCTTGATAGGCTTAAATATCACACGAATGAGTAAGGTTTTATAGATAATAAAGTAGTTACACCTATTTAGATAGGTGTAGTAAACATTGAACGGTAACTTATATACTCTGGACTCATAATAGTGAGTATTCTTCGTAGAATTTATAGCGTGTTTTTTTACAGCAAGCTTCTAATGATATTCTTTTATTTCAAAGACATAATTTTTAGATTGGTAAATGAATATATGCTTATTTTCAAAGTATCACCACCTATAAGCAATAAAATATTTCCAACTTCTTAAATATTATTTTCTCTTTCCAGTTTTCTTATAACATAAAACTCTGATTTTACTCTGTAAATCTAAGTACACTCTATGCTACTTGACATCTCTTATTCTACTGTGGAGCTTACCTAGTGTTCAGTGGAGGGTCTATAAAGACCCTTTGATTTGTTCAGTTTATCTTGGTTCTAATTAGGGCTTATGTATTTTGTTAATGCTACCCTAGCTATGATTCCTACAGAGGTAACTAATGTAATCCTAGGATTTAAAGTAACTCTCAGAATCCTAAATATTAAATTTCACAAAGATGTTAATAATATGATAAGAAATGTTTTCCAATATAGAAGAGTCCACAAGTAGGCCAGCAGAAGTACTATTTCCATAATTGCAACTATGATTTAATGAATCCTTACTAAACAATTTTAATTGTTTTCATTGAGATATCTATTTAATAAAATATGGTTAAAATAAATTATAGAGGTGAAATATTGAAAGCATAACATTAAATTGGGTGTTAGTATTTGAGAATTATTTTTTCATAGAATTTATGACATTTTATTAAAAACTTATTTACTATGAACCCCAGTAGTAAAATAAAGATTAAACACAAAGCAATCATTAATATTTAAAACAAATCATTATGGCTGACCAATGGTATCATTTTAAATGATAAATAACTGAAAATAAATTTACCAAAATGTAAATTGTGATTTTTTTAAATGCTCTTGGAAATTTGAAGCATTCAAACACTCAGGAAATGTATTGACTTTGAGGATGTGTTTTACTTTTTCCAGCTCTCCAAAGACGACATCTTTCAGTTAGGACTTTTAACTTGCTGAACCCTCTAGAGATCCTTAATTCCCAGACATTTGTTATTTCAATGGTACACTAGTATAAGGGACTTCTTAGAGTGTAGCTTTGTAAATTCCAAGTTTTTTCAAAGCTCTCACAAGTTCATTATATGTCATTTTTCTATTTACAAAATATTTTGATTGCTGATTTAATGTACTATATTATGCCATGTATAATGCTCATCTATGTTTTTGGTGCCCAAACTTTCAGGAAAAACAAATCTCTCATTCTAATTTTTTAATTCAATTTTTATTTATTTATACTTAGATACTTGTTTTTCATATTATAAAGAAATTTTCACATTTATTTTTTAACATAGTATGGTACAAGAAATTTTATGTAACGAAAAATTTAAAAACAGATACAAGGTACAAGAAATGTCATGTACCAGTAACAAATTCATAATATTTACACATCATAGATGCCAAGAACTCTTCATCACTGTCAATATCAGAAGTATCATCTTCTTCAATTTCTACAATTACTGATGTCTTCTGAAGAGTCACTTTCATCATCCCAATAAATTTCATCATCCTCGTTTCCATCCATAGTGTTGCTGATGCCACATTATTAAAATGATTTCACAGCCACTTCCTTCTTGACACTCTCCCACGGTCTTAGGACCCAATCACAAAACTGGGCAGTGGATGCTTCCTTGATCCTACCTACAGTTGTTAAATCATTACCAGCCTACTGCATCCATGGTGTCCAGTCTTTCTTTATTAAGGCCCTAAAGGGCTTGTTGACTGACAGGTCAAGAGGTTGCAGTTGGCTGGTTAGCCTATCCATAAGCATAAATAAAAACATTAAAAACATTTATAGATATGGAATTAGTACCACCCTCGTATAATATGCATCCTTATATTTCCCTAAACATTTGTGCAAAAATGTGCACATTATGCATAGCAAAATATGGTATTTCTTTTCTCTTTTGGTAAAAAACAATAATACGTAGGACATTTACATTATGACCATAATTGAGCTAAGCTCTATAAATGTGAGTATATTTTATATATTTATTTTGAAGCACATTTAACATTTTTTAAAATTTTTTATTTCTTTTTTTTTTTATTTTTAGAGAGAGGGGAAGGAAAGGAGAAAGAGAGAGAGAGAAACATCAATGTGCGGTTGCCTCTCACATGGCCCCCACTGGAGACCCAGCCCGCAATATGCCCAGGCATATGCCCTGACGGGAAATCGAACCTTGACCCTTTGGTTCACAGCCTAAGCTCAATCCACTGAGCTACACCAACCAGGGCACATTTAACATTTTAAAATAGTTATTAAATATATCTTAAGCCCTATTTAAAATGGCAGGTAGTATTCAGGGTACTAAACAAGTCAGTCACAAGAGTTATCAAATTGATAAATATTTGAAATGCTCAGAAGTATAGAATGTTGAAGCAGCCAATTCAAGTTCAGTCAATTCAAGCTTAGTCTGCTCCTCTGTGTTGTTGTTTTGGATAATTGTTCAGAAGACAAGAAAGGTGAATTCAAATATTCTACCAGATAAAGACTTTGGAATTTTCAATTAATATCACTGGACGTACAGCTACAGATATAAATTATTTGATAAACTACTTCTTTTACTTTAGTCAGAAGTCTGTTTCTATGGCATCCTCAATCATCACCTGGTGACTCCTATACCTAATTTCCAGGCCCCTAGCTCAGCCACCTCATTCCGAGGCTATGCCAGACATTGAGTGCCCGGCCCTCACTCACTTGAATTGACCCATGGCCTTTCCACTCTTCTCCACTTCTAATCCTCTGCATATCTGTCATGCTCTTTTGCCATCATTAGGTCAAACACAGGAGTGTCACTTTTCATTTGTATTTTACAATAACCAAAAGAACTGCATATTTTATTGGTTATTTCCACAGTTTCAACAAAAACAAATCTGAAGTGATAAAAATAGGTCAAAGCAACATTCTATATTTCTATCCATTTATTTTTGGAATTTAAGAGTATTTACAAAATTTTTAAATTGTAATAATATCTTAATATTAATATTTAATATTAAAAGACAGTTTTATATTCTATGTAAATCTTTTAAAATTGTTATTGTCACTTTAAAAATTATTTTTAAACTAAAATCTGTGTCTTTAGTTAAGTACGGTTTAATAAACATACATTGTACCACCACTTCTATGTTATTTTGCAGACTTGAACTGATAACTGAGGCACCTAAAGTGAGTAAGGCACATGAAAGTATCCTGCCAAAAACTCTACACCATGGGCAATTAAAAATTCATGAGACCGTCAGGTAGAAAGGTACCAATAAGGAAGAAGTTGTGTGGCTAATAATTATTAATGAGGATCATTAGAAGGAATTATGATTCCAAACACTGGTTGCCAGGCACAAATAAATTCCAAGAATTTTATAGAATTTTCTGAAAAAGAATTATTTGGTATGTTAAGTTTTTACGCAAGGCTTAAGTCTTTACAAATTTGAAAACACAAATTGGAAATTCAAACCAAGTTCTTTTGATAACTTAAAGAAGTTGTCAACAACTTTGCCATGTTGGCTTAAAATTTCTATTTATTGGAAAGGTAAAATAGTTAAAGTTAAGGTATTACTCAAATTCTAATTTTATCTTTTTAATGTGAAAAACATTACTCTTGTGCCATCAAAATTTTAGTAGAAAAATAATCATCAGTGTAGTATTTTTCTTTTAACATCTAACTCTTTTCAGGGACCCAGATGCTAAGCAAAGTTTTCAAAACTGGCAAACCACGTTAAGTATAAACATAGTTTAAGAACATGTGTAGCTGTACTGGACCCGAACTAGTGCTTCATCTCCGAATGTGTTTACTTTTTATTTTAGTAAAGTCAGTAACAACTGTTTAGGCAAAGTCAGAAATCTTAGGTGAAATCTACCCTATTTGTGAAAAATATGAGTCAAACTATAGAAGAACAAATTGACTCTAATAAATTGTAAATTACCAAAGCACATCTAGTATATTTGCTAAGTGGCTCCTCAAAATTTTATTTTTAAAAGTACAGCATTAGCAGATAGTATTCAATAGTAGGCTATCTGATTATATCAGTTTCAGTTATAAAGATTCTGGTTCCTTTCAAAATTAAATATAGATATAATTTAAACTATTTCTATTTGTTATAATCAAAAACACTTGTAGCTATACTGAAAAGTGAAGTCTTAGATAGACCTCTGTGATAAAATACTGTGAATATAAATCTAAGATAAACCACTCTGATCAAACACTATCAAGGAATTCTAATTGTCCTGTAACAGACATACAATACTTTCCCTGATTTTATTGCATTATTAAAGGTTTTTATGTACAAGAATTTTACCCACTTTGGTAATTAATACTTTATACAGCATTAATTAGAGTTACTCTAAGCAAAGGCAAATATTGTTTAGAACACAACTTTAGAATTTTATAGAATTTTCTGAAAAAGAATTATTTGGTATGTTAAGTTTTTACACAAGGCTTAAGTCTTTACAAATTTGAAAACACAAATCGGAAATTCAAACCAATGTTCAGCCCAAACTTTCAGTAGTATTTTCCAGTCTATTTTTTTAAATAAAGAGATACAGCTCAATATAGCTCCTGGAATCCATTGCCACCTTTTCATCTTCCTTGGCCGTGTCCACCTCATTCTGTTATTAGGTATAAAAAGTGGCTGGTCTTCACAATGTGGGCTGTATTGTTTTCCAGGTGAACAGAATGAATCTACCAAGACTTCATTACTGTTCACAGTTGGTATTTTGTAATTCTATGTAATTTTAATTAAAGAAGAATTCTGAAACAGCCACCCTCTGTGCTACCTCCAAGCACACAATTAGCAGAGTACAGTGTCTGCTGTGAGCAGTCAGTTAATGATTTCAATTTAATAATTTATTATTGCTTCTTCAGTGCCAGACGTAGTAGGAAAAGAAGCTAAAACTGTATGCAGCAAATAGACATTTAAGGAGGATAGTTTAAAAATTCCAAAAGGATTATTTTTCTCTATGTAAACCTAACATCCTCATAAGCTCCCAAACCTTTATAAAGAAGTGAATATCAATTTCTCTTCCAAGGACTTAAGAAGAAAATAAATTAAGGTTTTCCTTCTAAAAATAAATTAAGCTGTGTCTAGGGGATGGTTTCTATGTCAAAGTTTCCTCCACTCACCACTGAAAAATAAGACATTCTTCTCAAATGCACCCTTGGTGAGGGAGGGAGAATACGGCAAGTTTATGCATTGGTATTCAGCCACATTTAAATAGTACTTTTAAGGTGCCTCTAAATTTTGCAGTGAGCTAGTGCCCCAACTTGAAATTTTGGATAAGCAAGTTGAGCTGAAATTCCTGAACCTAAGATGCTTTTTCATTTAAAAAATTTATTATTACAGGAGAAAAGTTAAAACATTTATATGTTTTGAATATTTTCACAGAAAATGTAAAATAGCTTGTAAATAATCACTAGTTTTTTAATGACTATATCATTTTAGTACATACTGAAAGCTGAAACTTCCATCATAAATATGTAGGAGATTTAAGTTTGTTGAAAAACAACAAAAAACAATGGAAAAATGTACTTTCAAATAACACTTTAATATTGGAATTAAAAAAAGGATAATACATTTGACATAATTTTTGTTTCAGTTAAAGGTAGATGATATCATTGGCTATTATAGAATCATATCTTATGCACATATAGTTGTCTTCATATATAAATATATAACATTTTAATCTACATTATAGTTAAAAATGTGTTGACCAATATATAGTTTAACATTTTTCCATAGAAATTAGTGTATTTTTTCATACCAGTTAAATATGCTTGTATTTTCCTTAAATGGTGTGGGGCAAAAGTAGGTTTACAGTTGTTCATATGGAAAATAATACAATAATTAATAAATAATAATGTATGAGTAAATGGTTTATGTATTCTCAACTGCAAAACTACTTTCCCCCTCCTGCCCCCCATATATTAGTTCTAGATCCTGTTGATCTAGATTTGGTGGAAAGTATCTTGGGACAAAACTACATTTGATTAAAGTTCAGAGCTGCAGAAATAACTTCAACATTGCTAAATATTGGCACTTTATAATTAAATTAAGCTGTATCCTGTCTCATGTCTACATGACAAAATTATAGAGCCAAAGTGGGACTAAGAAGAGCATAATAGTTATGGAAAGAGGTGACAATTGTAATTTAGTCTGTTTTTTTTCCCCAAAGGGTATGGCTAGGTATGATGAGCAGATGACCTGGACTTAACTAAAATACATTATTTAATGACGGTCCTCTACATGCACCAAATGCAACAGCCACTGAAGGACAGGTGGATATGACTTCACTGCCTAAACATGCATCTGGCAGTTAGTACTTGAGTAGCAAAATTAAACTTTTTTGCAATGCATAATACAATGTTGTAATGTGTCACAAATTGGAGTATAAATTATTAAATGTAATTATGATGCATTCAATACAAATCTTTATAGTTATTAAGAAATGGAAACAGTGTTTTATTCATAATAGCAGTGATACCTTTGGCCTTGGTTTATGGTTCATACATTTCATATGAAGCCTATACCATTTTTACAAAGTAGTTCTAAAAAATATTATATTATTTCTTTTTGTTCTACTGCCACATTAGAAATTAATTTAAAAACACTAAAATTTGCAACTATTTTCAGTTTGTTGAAATTTTGTAGTTCAGTTTATAACTTCAAACAAAATTTTAGATAGAAAAAAATAGTATTGGTCTTTTCTGCAACAGCTCTTACTATGAGTTGCTTAAGAAACACTTTAACAAATACAGCAATTTAAAGAACTGTGTAAAAACCATGTCCGCTTGTCCCTAAAATGGAAACTGCATTCTCTGCTTTGTTATGTTTGTGGTTTTGAGGATAAGAACAATTGCCAACCATTTGTTTTTCAGATATTCGGGACAGTGGGGGCCCCAAACCAGTGATGGTGTATATCCATGGTGGCTCATATATGGAAGGTACTGGAAATTTGTATGATGGGAGTGTCTTGGCAAGTTATGGCAATGTGATCGTCATCACAGTCAACTATCGACTTGGGGTACTTGGTAAGAAGTCTCTTTTCTTACACCGTTAGCTCATGAAATATGGGATAGTTTTGTTTCGACTTTCACTTTGCTCTGTTTTACTCATCATTCTACACTTACTGACTTTGTTTAAACCACAATTTCCCGTATTTTTAATAAATTCTAGAAATGTTCATAAATTACTAGATGAAAGACAGCTAGTCTTGATTCTAAAGTTTAAAAGTCAATGGTAAGGAAATAATTCACCTTGTTGAGGAATGTTCTTGGTTTCGTAAGTTTGGCTTGGAAAAAACTGTGGAAGGTGAAAATGGTAAGGCATTTATCAAGAAGAATTCACCCCTGAACGAATTCTTCCTTCTTCTACTTTTCTTTTTTACAATGCTATGAAATTTCATGAGGCTTGCCATGAGCTTAGAAACAAGTTTATGTTCTCTTCAAGAATATATGTATGAAAGGCCTTTTGACATAATTATTTGCCAGTGTGGAATAGGTTGTTATTTTTTTTTTTAATTTGTCAGGTAATAATTTCAAATACTTTGTCTGAATGTATTTTGATTGAATTATTTATTTGGAAAGCATGCATTGATTTTATGAAGTGGCAACGTGTTCAATTCATTAATTGTGTACACATAAAGCAAAATCAAACTGGAGATTCCTAGTTTAAAGATATCAGTAGAGAAATATTATTTTCAAAATAACTTACTAAGTACTGAAACAGGCATGTTGTTTTGTCAATTAACCAACTTTTAAAAGATAAGGTTGCTATGCTAATTATATAAATTAATCTTTTTAGTACTGTCAAAATTTAAGGAGTAAAATTATTATATAATTTAATAAAACATCTTTATATGTAGTATTTTAGTTACTATTTGTTGAAAGAGTACAAATCATCAAAATATTTTAATTTTTTAAACCTTTATTGTTCTCCAAGTCTTATTCCATACTGTACACTTAAATAGGTATATTTTACAATGTTATTTGGGCACAAAGGGGTACCTTCCTTTTTCATTCTTTATTTTATTATATTTTGAAAAAGGAATTTTAATTATAATTGCTTTTATAATAATTATTAATGTTATATATTTAGCTATCAAGAAATCAATTGTTTTTCTCTTCAGTGTTAGTTATCACTATTCTAATTCCTATGTAATTATAATCCTATATTTATGCTAATCTCAAAATATAAAAAGAGAATAATTTTTGTCAATTATTTGTATGCTTGGGGGAATGAAATATTTTAGTCAGGCAAAGTTGAAGTCCTGATCTTTTTCTAGTTCTCTATTTTAAATTTGGAATATCGTGAATCGTATAATGGATCCACTGCATCGGTGTATGTATACGATGTTTCTGCAGCTTTGTTCAAGGATACATTACTGTCTCCACAGTGTCTAATCAAACATTGTTTTAGATGCTCTTATAATTTCAGTGCACAGGGTTAAATGTCTTCTTACCTCTGAAATCTCTGTAGATTAGAAGACTTACAGAGATGGTCGTAATAGTTCTTAAATATTTTAGTGTTGTCATTTGTTTCTTGTGGATCATTTTAATGTGAGGATATTCAATAACTTTAATATATTTAATTTTATTTTAAGTACTATTTATACCTCAGTTGTTTTTATTATCATTCTCATATTTTTTAAATTTCTCATGTTTTAAATCCTGATGCAATGATCAGTTTGCTGACTGAAAATTTGCAACTATATTTTAAAGTGTGGTAACAATGTTCTTAAGGACTTGAACATCCACTTAGTCTCATGCACACACACTTAAAAAGATATTTAAAAAATCTTTTGGCCACACCTCATGTCGCCTTGTTATGTTATTGATTGTAATCACATAAAGTAAGATTACCATAAAATGAGCTATGCTTTTATGTTAATATAAGCTTTACTGGTGTTTTGTGCATTCAGAACTGATGAGGACCCGATTTTGATCCAATTTGAATCCTACATGCATTCCCACAGCCCGTCTTAAAGTGCCACCCTCAGAATGATTGTGTTGCAGGACAGCAGCTGAACCAGCTAAAAAAGGAAGAATTCAGTCCCCTGTTTGATCCGTAAAATGGCAAACGATGTTGTTGTTGATGATGGATGATTTTCCCAGTGTTAAATATTTGTTCGTGCCCTGCTGCAGTTTAGGGTTTAACTATAGTGGGCTCCCTTCCTCCTCTGAAACACATCATACGCTGATAGCCATCACCGGGAATCAGCTGTCCTGTATGGATTTCCTCTCAGCATGGAAAAGTAGAATACTCCTAGTACCACTTTTAAGGCCATCTGGTCCCTTCCTTCTCAAATATGTGTTGGGCCTAGTGAAATGTATTAAAATTAATTGACTTGGGAAAAGTAAATTTTCAGGACATTTGTTTCAGCACAGTTTGCATGCATGGTATGCCACAGCCAGAGCGACAGCTCATCTGACAGAACCTCAATAAAGACAGGAGGGTTTTTGTTGTCGTCGTTAATATTTGTCTAATAGTAACAAGGTAAGCCGAGGTTTCCAGCATCCAAAAGTGTTGCTGTTTGCTCTTTGGATGATGCTGGAAATCAACTAAAAAATAATAGTTGCTCCCATGTTAGAGGAAATCCTGAGCTGTGTTTTGATTTGGGTGCTTTGGTGTGAAGGAAATGCATTGTGGGGACCGACGTACAAACTGGCTAATTATGATGCTGTTGCTCACAGATGACTGGCAGTAAAAACCAGGATGTCTGAAGCAGGCAGTGCAATGCATATGGGTTTGGATTTGCCTTCTAAGAGGAGAAATACTACAATTTTCTGTTGTTGTTTTAGTGATAAGTAAAAATGTGATAATGCTTCAGTCATAAAATTCATACCACTATCCAGCAGCCAAGGTTCCAGTTGAAAGCATGTTGTGTTAAGAAAAATTTATTACAAAGTAGAAATCGCTTAAAAAATAAAATAGTTCACAGTGCTCTAAAAGAGCTGGGAACAGGTTGGATCAGTTACTCAACCAAAATCCTTTTGGGGCTTCCTTTAGGGTGGTAACACAGACTACCTGTCAGCATGACAGCACAGGAAATGCTATTGGTGGTGATAAGAAAAACTGCTAATAAGGTTAAGAAAAAAGTTAGGGGCTGCAGGGCTCTGCCTGCCAACTGCCCTTTCCCAGCTTTGTCGTGAACTCTCTGTAACTTTCTCTGAGTCAGTCTTACACGTCTAGGGAACACTTAATCTTTCTTTCATATTTGATTATATACATTCTTTGTCCTCATCCAGTAGTAACTCTCCATCCTCTATTATGTTATACATGGCTACATAGTGCTTTTGCAATATATTCAAAATACTTAGTAATAGTTATGTTACTACTCTCATATAAAATTAATGGAAATTATCATTTTGAAAAGCTAGGGAGAAATGTTTTGATTTTGTGTTCTTAAAGGAGGAAAATAATATATGTTAGGATTGTAAATAGGATAAACACATGGACCTATAGACCAGAGTTGGGAGAGAATGTGAAATAGCTTGTTCATTTGAGAATAAGATATTGTGCAGTAAACATTTTTTAAAATAGAAACAATACAAATTATACATTTGTAAATCTCAAAAATGAAAAAAATGTTAACTAATTTAGTGTTAAAATGTATTGCAAGTGCTCCTCTTAACTTAGAATAAATATATAAGTCATTTTTGGAGAAAAAATGAAAAGTTTATACCACTGTTGGGATCTAATTTAGGTAACATAAGATTCTTATAAGATGGAAATTTAATGCTACTTTTATATGGATATAAAAATTTTAGTCAATTATGTGTTCATATTTCAAGCATGTGTAATTTATTTTAGAAAAAATGTTTAAAGATTTTAGAGATATTACTGATAAATATTTGAAAATTTGACAGATTTTTGGAGTTTAATTAAATGTTTTACTTAATACTGTAATGTCCATACTATCCATCTATGGAAAAAATAATTTAAAATCTTAGCTCATCAACTTGTATTTGAAGAATAATATTTAGCTTACTTTATAATGCCATGTAGGGCTAAATCATTTAAAATACATTTATGTTAACTGCATATCAATTTCAGTAAACACCTACATTTATTTTTATTTTATTAAAAATGGTTAATGAGATTTGTCAATCCTTCTACTGGTACTGTCTCTGCAGTGATAATCCTGCAGGTATTATCAGACAGGTGAGAGAAATAGCTGTAACTCGGGTGGTAAACCATCGTGTACATAACACTTGTTTCCCACAGTGTCTCCCACGAGGGACGAAAAGTAAGAACAATGTAATCCTTACCTTTAGAGACTATTCCAACTAACTGGGGGAAATATAAACAGCATAAAATAATAATTGATATGCTCCTTCATATTTTATAATATTAATTAATTAATGTGTGTATAGGTAGTCATGGTATATAAAAAGAAAAGTCAGAACAACTAAAATGGAAGCATAGAATAGCAGCTGGGTCAATCTGGACGAGGGATTGAGATCCACATTTGAATCTGAGTAGCCTAGCAGCAAGGAGATTTAGTAAAGGCTAGGGAGGGTTCATTATTTAGAAAGAAAAGCGTGTTAATTCCTAAAATGCAACAATTTGTTGTCATTATTATTCTTAAGGTTTTTGCTTTGTTTTTGTTTCAGTCTGGCTTTAAATCCTAAAACAAATAAATGAATTTAAAAAACTAATGTTACCTCATATTTGAGAGTAATATATAAGCAAATTTTATAAGATGATTCAAATGTGTTCTTGGAATGTAGGAGAGGGAGTAAGTTTGTACTTGAAGAGTCAAAAATGTCTCAATAAAAGTGTTTTATTTGAGCAAGACCAAGAAGAGTGGGTTATCTGTGGTATTAACAAAAGAGAAGAAAGAAGAACATTATTTTTCTTTGTATTTAGTTATGGTGTTTGTACTTCAAAACAGTGGAGATAACATGTGACAAATACCTATAGGTTGCTAAAATTATATTGAATAGGAATACATATATATTGTAGAAAAGATACAGAAACTTATACAATGAATAGCTACTGGAATTAAACAGAAATGTATAACCCAGTTTCCTAGAATCAAGGTCAAAAGGATAATGGATTGAATTTCATAATTGTTATTCTCAGATAGAGGAAAAATACATATAAATCAGAAAAAAGATACAACATTTTTCTCACAGTGGATTATACTGCAAATAAATTTATCATGTAAGTCATTTTTATTTGGAACTCTGAGCAATACAAAATGTGATAGTCTTTATAGAAGAATCAGAAATATTCTTAGTAAGTATTTACATTCACCCTTTGTACCTGCCAAAGACATAATAACAGATGCCCATTACTTCTGCAGTATCATTCCCACCAAGAATTAATCCAAATGTAATTCAGATAAGATGTTAGGTAATTTCACTGATAATAGGATAGGGCTAAAAATCAACTCAGTACAATGGACAGTTAATTTGATTAATAGATTTATTTTCTCAAATATCAATTGTATCTACTGGGTTTTAATAAGGACTGGATGGTAATCAATTTCATACTGAGTGCTAAAATGATATCCTGGAGTAGAGATATTGTTTCTTCTCTTGAAAAATAAACTTTAGATAGATACAGTGCAAACTAGCATACTTGTTTACTAATTTTATTCTACCTACTTCTTCCAAAATGATTTCAGGTGGCCTTCAATAAAAGTAATTGCTTGTTTTTGCCAAAAACTTAGAAATAAACAGAAATTAATCATGTCAATTAGTGTGGGTGTTAGTTAAAAGAAGTCAGTATTTTAAAAATGTGTTGTAAGTGCAGCGATATTGGGTCATTCATTGATTTACTTATCCAGACATTCATCCAGGATAAATTGAGCAGTGTTATTTATGTATCAGGCATTCTGCTAGTTATTGATGATGTTGTGAAAAACAAGACGTATGTGATTTTTACTACCCAGTAGATGCCTAACAATTAGGAGAAATAGAAAATAAATGAATAATTATACAAATGATATCTTTTATGTACATAATGACTCAGTTTGAAGTTGACTTTCTTTATAATCTCCTGTATGATAAGTGGTAGAGAAATGACAGGTGCCTTGGGAAAAGAGCTAATCTGTTCTAGACACTCAGAAAAGCTGTCCCGGATGAAGTAACATTCAAGTTTCTGCTTCTTATATTTACTGAGAAAACCCTTGTCAAGATCCCCCAGGACCTCCAGATGATAGATTCCTCTGGCTACTTCCCTGTTCTTATGTTACATGATCTCTCCCTAGCACAGGACATAGGTAACTAGTCCCTGCTTATACATTTGCTACTTGGTATCACCCCAGGATCACCCCTTACCTTAATGTCTGCTCTTTCTCAGCCTCTTTCCTGGCTCCTATCTTACCCTAATCTCTAATTGCTGAAGTGTGCATCGTTACAACTTGGGGATCACATCCCTTCTTTCTCCACAGTGTCTCCTTAGGGGACTTCATGCATGGCTCTAGATACTAGTCACTTCCAAAACTGTATCATCAAGACTGACTCTTCCCCAGAATTCCAGACTCATGTGCTTACCTACTAACATCTCCATGTGCATGTCTAATGAATGTCTCAAATTTAATGGCAAGAATATATAGACTTTCTCAGGTCTGCATGTTGCATTTTCTTCCATATCTAGATTATAATAATAACTGCAACAATAGCAATAATGATAGCTATGACTGTTGAGGACTGATATGCCAAAAAGCTGTTTTAGACATCTTAAAATAATTACATTATTAGATTCTCACAGTAACCCTATGAAGTTGGGTTATTATTTTCCTGATTTCATAAATGCAGAAACCAATGCATAGAGAGGCTAAGTGACATGTTCACAGTCATACTGGCCAAACAGCTGTAGGTGGTAGAACTAGGACTGTAACCCAGGCGGTCTTCTCTTCAACAGAACACTGTATGCATACCATTGGTACTGCCATCCACTGGGACGATCAAGCAAAAACTACAGATTCTCTCTGATGTGTCTCTACTGTATGCTGCACATCCAAGTCATTAGCTTCTCTTACTGAACTGTTCCAACATATATCCTGGCTTCGTCTCCATTTTCTATTTCCCCCTTTACCCAACTAAGCCAAGTCTCCTTGAACCTCTTGTATTATTTTCCTTTTTTTCCTTTTGCTCCCTACGTACACATATCCATTCTCCACACAGCAAAATACGATTATCTATTTGAAACATAAATTATACCATCTCACTTTTCCACTTAACACCCTCCAGTTGCTTTCCATTATTCACTTAGAACAGAATTCAAACTCTTTCCCTGCCCTGACTGGCAAAACCTTGCATAAATCTGTATCTGTATCTCTTAGTACCAGTGTCTCTTAGTTCATCTCAGAATGCTCTTCCTCTATTTTCCAGCCTTCTTTTGTTCTCCATGCACATCAAACTCTTCTATTTCAGAAATTTTGTATTTCCTGTTACCTCTACCCTAGATTTTTTCAAGGCTAGCTCCTGCTCTTCTGATTTTGGTTTAAATATTTTCTTAGAGAAACTATCCATGTTTAACAAATCCAAAAGGAGCCGCCACATCACAAGTTATCTACTTTGAAAAGTTATTTGTATTACATTGACCATACCCAAGTATTTCCTGTTTATATTTGCTTTATTTGTTTTATTGGCATCTAGCTCTCCAGAGCTTACAGTAGTCCCTGGACATGGTATTTACTAAGAAAATGTATGTCGAATGAATTTAAAGTGATGGTGAAGAGTCACTAGGTACTGATCGGATGCAGTTGTAGAGTGGAAAGCAGGGCTGAGTTTGACTGTGCAGGTGAAAGCCAGAGGAAGAGCAAAGCCTGACGCGTCAAAGGAACTGAGCAAACCCAGCTGGTGGCTTTGAATAAGAGGTGAACAGTGTCGAATAAGGTTGAAAAGAGGCAGGGGACACTGCAGCATCTTGTTAAAGATTTAGGACTTGTAAAAACAATGAAAAACAATGATAGGACATTAAGTAGATAAGTGACATGATTAGATTTGTATTTTGAAAGGTTTGCTGAATAAACCTAGACCTTGATCAAAGTTGACATTCTGCTATGAATATTAAAAAAAAACATGGCTAGTGTCTCGTTAAACTGAAAAGCTTGGCAAGTCAGTGAATTGGACTGATATTTTCACAGAGAAGACTGAGGCATCAGCTAAGCTTTGGGTGACTCTGGTAAGGATGAATATCTGCCTTTTATACAAGGAGCAACAGAGATTTTGCCAATTTCTCTCTCTCTTTTTAATAATGAAAGGAGTCAAACCATAATTATGAAGAGCTCTTTTGAATTTCTGCTGTGAAAGAGTGTAAATCAATATGATCAGTATTATTCCAGAGTTTGGTCAATATGAGTGATTGTAATAATTTACTCTATTATGGTGTCACCTAATTTGTCTTTCTGTGTTATTAATATAACTTTAACCTCTCATTTAACCTCTTAGTTGCCCTAAAAGGGAGATATTATTATTTTTATTAGTTCTGGGAGTAAGTCGGGAGTATGTGGTTTATTTTCTTGAGACTTTAAGTTCAAAATTTGGAATAAAATCTTAGAACATAGAGTAAAAAATTCCTAGTCATTCCTAGTCAAGGTCTTCTCTTCCAGAATTGATGAACTATTTCTAGGTACTCAAAGAACTGCAACTAGACAAACCATGGCCAAGGTATTGGGTTTCATTTTCAGAACAGAAGTTATCATCTTCACTGAGGCATCTGTAAATTCATTCAGGACCTCCACTAGTATTTGCTAGGTGCCCAGTAGAGGTTCCTGGTACTGCGGGGTCTGCGCTCTCAGGACTTCAAAATTTCAGACTCAGTCCTTCCTCTCTGGACCTCCAAATGAGTAAGAAAGATTGGCATTAAACAAAGAAGCAAAACTGTTAGCACAAATTTTGCTAAGTTGTGTTTCAAGAAAAACCAAAATGTTAAGAAAAGTAATTTTTGTGGAGGTGAAAAATAAACCAAAGCAACCAGGACAGGCTTCTCTGTTCTATCATGACGGCATAGCTCTGGTTTGGGTTTTGTGGTGCTGGTGGTTCTTTCCCATGCATTCACAAAGTCACATGGTAGTTAAAATGCTTTGAAATAATAATGAAGTATGAAAGATAATTAGAAACCAAATAAGTCATTTAAACAAGCAGCTGTGGTAAAAACACAAAAATTTGAGCAAACAGACCACCCACAAACAAGCAGGCAATGTTCTCTATTTGAATTAAAATGAGCAAAGTTGGTTTATGAAATACAAATGCACAAGGGGAGGATTTTAAGAGAGTGACTAGCCTTCAGCTATTGGATCAATAGGATGAGAGTATTACCTTAGGGGCTTTGCTGAGGCAATTAAATGTTTTCTCCCTCACCGGCCCTGTATCTCTGAGAAAAGCCAGGCATTGTGGGAGGGTAGCCACATTACTGTTTTTTTTTTGTTTTTTTAAATGGAGGAATGGGTCTCTTTCTCACTGTGGGTCAGTTTTCTTCTTGTTCCAAATGAACAGTGAGGTCTTGGGATGTGCTTTTCTGGCTGGCTTGCTTTCAATGATTCTGTCCTCCCCTGATGGTTCCTCAGTAAGAAAACAAGGCAGTGCTCCCACCTTCCTGTGACATTTTGCCCTTATCCCTGACATTCCCCCTACTTTCACTACTTCACCTTAGAAATGTATTGCAGTTTCACCACCAGGACACCTTAAACTATCCTTCTCTTTCTAAACTCCTGAACTATTACTCCATAAACGGTGGGATTTTTCTCTTTTCCCATTGTCTTCCAGTTTTTAGTTGGCACAGTTCAATATTTTTTAAACCCCTTATATTTGTATAGTTCTTTTCATTCCTCTGGCTCCTACTTACTCCCCTTGGATTGCCAGATCTTCTGACCCCTGAACCTCCAGAGCAAACTTACTTCTTAGATTACCTTAAACATACCTACAAAATACAACAGAATACCAGTTTCTTTAGTTTTCTCGTGCTCTACATCTCTAGATGTTTTTCAGCAACTCTGGGATCCAGTCCATGTTTCCTGTCATTCCAGGTCTGCCAAAGTATGTCGATTCTCTTCTTAACATACCTTGTCTTCTATTAGTTTTCGGTAAGCTCCCTCCACTCAAACCTGGCGAACCTCCTCACCGCCTAACAGCATCATTCCAAACCGCCTGCTGGCGACATACACTCATCTTGTCCAGTCTCCATAACCCAGCTGTCACCTGACTTGTCTATAAAATTACCTCAGGCTGGCTTGATCTATCTCTTCCATGGGCTTCATAGCTGAGGCAGCCTAGCCTTCACCTTGGCATGCATGAAGCCAACTCCATTTGTTATTGTGTGTATTAACTTCTTAATCGAGTTGTTGCTTTGCCACTCAAACCAGAAAACAAACCCTGTCTTATCTGGTTCTCCAGTTTCTCCAAGACCGTCAGAGTGCTCTATGTGCACAATTCATAAGTCGTCAATAAGCATACACATTTTTCCCTGTCCTCTTCTTGGGCTGTGCTATGAATGTCTCAGGAGACAGAGCAGGTAGAAAAAATGGCTGGCAGTGAGGGATGTGCGCACTGAAGAGTGCTACCCAGGGGCGTGCCCGTTTCCTGCGGTGTCCCACGTGAGTGAGGCGAGGTCTTATTGATGACGATACTCAGTCCCCACTAGCACTCAGGAAAAGTGCTTCGGTCCACTGGAGAAATGCCCCATGAACTGGCAATGTCTTGTGTGAAAGCTGTAATTTATGTTAAACTCACTCATGATTTCTGCATTTACCAGGCACTTAATATTTATTTTTTTTCTTGCTTAGCATATGGTGAGTGAAAAGATTGGTGCACATAAGCATAAAGTAAACATAGAAATATGGCTGAAACGCCACTCTTTGAATTGATATATACAATATTGCAGAAAGTATAACCAGTGACGTTGTATATGTAACAGGCTATGAATTCTGTAAGTTCCTTGAGCTCAGCTTAAGGTTGTTTTGTAGTAAAGATAAAGGGGAAGAAAGGGAAAATATTTGTAATTTCTTTAACTTTGCCTTTTTATTTCTCTTCTATCTTGGATTGAATTGCAGGTATGTGATTATTGCCACAGACAGATTAGGGTAAGAGATCTTAAACTGACTATTGATTACTCACACACCTACCTGTTTTCTCTAACAGTGCAGAGAAGATCACAGATTTAACCATTATTCTTAGAAACATTTTCCAAATATGAGAAAAGTTCTATTTCTCAACTGATTTATATATCAACAAAGATTTCTCCACCAGAAATCTTTCTAAAGAACTGAGACATATGCCTCATACGAGATGAGACATATCCAAGAACAATATTAACTTCTGTTCTGGTATTTACTAGTTCCTTCCTTGAATTTGAGCTCTGAAAATCAGCACCTTTTCTAAAACAAAGTCAGTTCTCTTGGAGACTTGTAACATACTGAAACAGAAATAAGTTATTAAAAATGGAGTCTCATGGTAGTATCATTAGAATTAGCACCAACTTTCCTGAAAGAAAAGAAGATGTAATAATTTTAATGTTATTTTATTAAGTTTTCTTGACTTTATGAAAAAAGCCTTAAAACATGCATTCTTCCTTTATAACAAAAATAAAAATATTTCTTTACTAGATGTTATTTTTCCTTGAAATACCACAATTTTACTTTTTTATAGTCAACAAGTAGTTCTTTTTATCAGAGTGTATATTTGACATTTTGTTTTAGATCCAATCTATACCAACACTGACAGTTCATTTCTATTCTTAATATTTGGTTTTATTTTCTAGAAGAACATTGTTTACGAGGGACCACAGCAGACATATCTAACTTTTCCCTAATCCTATCTACTCTGTACCATCCTCATATTCTATTAGTAATATTTCATCATAATTTATATAATCTTGATATTTCAAAAGGTAATTAACAGCATTTGTTTAGAGCTTGCCTCTTTTCACCCTTCCATTTTTTAGGAAGTGTTTGTGACAGCTTATATGAGTACATACAATAAAGTTATGTTCAGATATAAGTAAAAATGAGTTTCTGAGAAAATAGAAGACATGGAAAGGCAGAACAAAACAAAGCAAAACATAGTTTTAAAACATTTCCAGGATTGCTAATTTGGGCTATGAGCTGGAAACTCTACTAAGTTTTATATCCAAATATCAGAACGGCTGTGAAACATGTTAGTTCTTCAGAGAGATCAAAGGTATTCTAGGCACTGCTTTTTTCCAGGGAAGTTTCTCGTGTGAGATTTCATTTTTAGGGGAGAGTTATAAAAATAGTATTCTATGTGGGAATGTCTAAAAAAAGAAACAGGCCAAACCCTGTTGTTCAAACTCACTCATGTAGAATACTTCGGTGTGCTTTGCATACCCTCAACCCCCGGCCCCGTGGGTTACCCTTTCTCTTCCTGCTACTGGAGTCCTGTAAGAGGGATCTTCTAGACGCAGAGCAGGAGGGGGCAGGGGAGATAGAAAGTAAAGCAGTGGAGAGAGAAATTACAGTGCTGTGTGCCCTGTAGGAAAGTTTTCTAATTGGATATTTATTGTGTATGAGAAAACTACCAATTATTTTACTTTGCTGACTCACTAGAATAGGCAGACTGAGTCAGTGGGTTTGGAAAAAAGGGGTGTCTCTGTGGCTGGCTCAGTTCATCTGATATTCTTAAGAAGAAGGGATAACTTACTTAAGTTTTTGTTTTAACCATGTCATATGATGAAGAACTGAAATGCATTGTTTTTCATTATTCTCTTAAAAAGATCAAATTGATATCCATTTTTATTTTATTGCCCTTTGCTTTTGATGCAGTCTTTTCACGGAAGAAAAAAATGGTCTGCTATTTTTCTGACATAGAATTAAAGTTCTGTAATTTCAATTTAATGTCATAATAGTTAACCTGATATGATTTTTCAATATAACTCAAGTGACATACAGTAGGTATCAATGGGAATTCTTAGTTGCATTAAGCTCAGTAAATCTTAATTAAAAATATCTTTATAATATTTCAAAATTGTATGAATAAGTACACCTTTTATATGTTTAAAAATTGTTCTATTATTCTAGTCTTGAATCTTGAAAAGTTATGAACCTCTTCTCTTAAATATTTCATTTATAGATTTCCCCATCTACCACTTTCTTCTTCTGGACCAAATGTCCAGTAGAAATATAGTGCAATCTACATATGTAACTTTAAAATTTACAGTATTAAAAAAGTAAAAAATAAACAATTAATTTAAAAATATTTTAATCAAATTATTATTTTTCAACCTAAATATTATCATTTCTAGATGAAATCGACATGAATTTATTATTGGGACATCTTGAATCTTTCACACATTGAAATATGGTGTTAGATTTTATTCTTACAGAGCATCTCAATTCAGATGCTATATTTTCAACAGCTAAAGTAAAATATAGCCTTACCAAAAAAAATGCAGTTGTGTTTAACAGAAAACAGTATCTGACACTGCTTCAGTTTTTAAATTTGTCAACTAAAATTATATAAAATAAAAAATGTAGTTCTTCTGTAACACACATTTTAAATGCTTAAAACATAAAAGTGCCGCATTTTAGGTGCTCAGTGGTCACATGGAGACAGGGGGTACCACTCTGGGCAGCACAGCACCAGACTGTTACACTGAACTTCTTTTTTTAATTATTAACTCGTCTTTTGGGGGACTATTTTGAATAAAAAATCTCCAACTCATTGATGTTTTGCGAATTATACACATATACTATGGGACTAATATATATTATAAGAATACATAGAAGACAGAAATTTTGAAGATGAAATAACACTTAAAATAATTATTTTATCTTACTCATTTTTGAAACATCTCTCTTTTTTAAAGCTACATGTTTATAAGAAACTTCATTATTTTCCAGATATTAGTTTTACATTTTGTCATCCAGAGATTTGGACACCTGTTTGTAAGGCCAGTTTAGTGTTTAGTTGTAATGGCTATTAGAGATGAGAAGGATGATTCACAAAGACACCAAAGGACACACTGGAGTTCACTGTTACTCATAGTGTATTTTAATTCATATACTAGTCTTTTTAATGGTTCTGATGGTTGAAATTGTGTCAGATAGGATTAAATTGTCATGGTTTCTTGGAATGTAATTGGCTTCCAGCTTACTTTTAACAGCAAAAAAAGTGTCAGCTTTCCATTTTTGTGGCTTATTGCTACTCGCAACATCTTCAATCCGTCACTTACTTGCAGGCATCCTTTTAAGCCACTTACCCCTTGTCAGTGTTATTTTTATTTGAATTAGACAACATAAATGATAAATCCATGTACCTGGACTCACAGAATCTGAAGCATGCCTTAAAACCATGAAATTAACAAGGGCATAACAGGCTGCTAGGCAACATCTTCCCAGTCCTCAGGAGTCCTCATGAACTGCCTAAGACACACGTCCGTGACATCTGTATTTAAATAGCATGATTGATTTACATATTCAGGAGGGCTTTCAGTGTCATTCTGTACATTACAAAAGCTAGATTTCTTTTTTCTTTTGTTAAAGATAAATATAAATATCTGTTATTTTCTTCCCACACTCTTTGAATCATATTGTGATTTCCTTGGGTAATCACTGGCTAGAAAGAAAACTACTGATCTAAATTAAAATTATCCTTATCATCAAGAGTATGATTTGGTGATATTATATGCTGATAGTTTGGTTTGAGTATTTTTGCTTATTGGCCATCAGGAACAGTATTATTATGTCCAATAAAAGTAAATAGAAATACCTTTCATTTAATAACTCTGCATACCATGATATTCTTAAATAGCCTAGAAACTTTATATGGGTGCTTTCAGCTTTGTGAGTATATAAAAACTCCATCCGACAATCTGGCAGCCTTAAAGTGGGCCAGATCGCTACTTAGACCTCCTCCAACTGTGCCCAAGAGAAGAGCACAGAAGCTGTGCCAGCCAAACAACCAATGCACGCATAGACGGATAAAAATCTCTATTTTAAAAATATTCCTCATTTTCATTCACTGCCTAAGAATTCAAATTCTGCTTTATTACATTTCAGATTATGATACTCTACTGACAGGGATTGAGAAAGTTTTTTAGCAAAAGCATTTTTAAGGGATGTTTTAAAATGTTTATAGTGTAGTTAATATTTATTTATTTTTAAAAATAAATTTGTAGTCTAACCATTTATTTGTTAATGCCACGATGATAATGAGAAATTTTGAAAATAGTTTTTTTCTCATGATCTGTGGTGTGAAAAACACATGAGATTATGTCATTTTTTCCTGTTTTAACTTGATGGTAGTTTTTATATCCTTCTCATACGTAGTGGGTAATATCAGTACAATGTATTCTGTTACTTGAAGTTTTCCTTTTTATTCTATTGTTTCCTAAAATGTAAGTACTTTTATTAGTCAAAAATAATTGCTGTTAACACCCTGCTTGCCAATGCTCCAGAACTTCCCGGCCAAATTAGCTGGATGTTCATCTCTACTTAACACGATCTTTATTTACATGTTGTTTGATATGCTCTTTTCCACTAATGAAAAGTAGAAGTAAGAAAATTAGATCTAAGGAATGGTGAAATTGAAATCATCATACTCCTCATTTAGAGCCTTTATTTTACATCCTAAAATGCTCGAGGTTTCCCAGGTGGGAGATTAGAAATCTTCTACTCTATGTTCTAATAGCTAACAGCGTCTAATCTACACTGAGATTGTAGTTTTTAAATAGGCCTTACGGTAGAGTAAAATACAGTGCATTTGAGCTAATGCTCTGATAGTAACTGTTATTTAAAGTGAGTGTGCCTGAGGCATAGAAAGATCACAGAATAGCACACAATCTCTTCACTGTGTCAGTTCAGGAAAAGTGATATGGTTCCAGCGCACTGCACGAGGGTTGGTAAATACAAGGAAACAGGTGAAATGTCATGAGTGTTACTACTTCCGCCATGATGCCTTAAGACACCACAGACTTCCTGTGTTTGATCTCTCAAAGATTCATTCTGAGCTTCCTTCGAAATATTTTCTCTTGAAATTTCTAGTTGTAGTATTTTGAAATTAAGGGCTTCTGGTGAGGGTGTTAATGATGATTCATGCATTTGAAAAACAATTACCAAATGGTAAATTTATCCTAGACTAGTTTTGGGGATACAAAAAGGAGTGAGACATAGTCTTTCTACTTTCTAGAAACTGACTGCGTTGTAAGAAAAAGATATGCGGACTTATAAATTATACTGGGATAGGAAATACCTCAGTTATTCAATAAGTGTTTATTCATCACCCTGTCTGCGTGAGCTCCCGTAACAGGGGTCAGGACTGAGTTTTCTGGTTCAGTGATTCTATCCTTGATGGAAGCAGGGAAAGGGGCTTAGGAAATAAACAAATCAAAACAAAATCACACTTCATAGTTATAAGTACTTTGGAGAAAATAAAGCATTATGATGCTCAGAGATGAAGCAGAAAAGCTCATTGAGATTATGAGATCAGAAGAGACTGCCCCGAGATTGGGCCATTCATGCTGAGGCATGAGGAGCCAGCCATTCCAAGATTTGGTGCTGCAACATTCTAGGGAGAAAAGACCAGGAAGGACCAAGTTTTTAAAATTATAATTAGTTAGATTATAGAAGCAGACTAGTGTGACACAGGAGCATACTATATGAGAAGGGAGTGACGAGGGATGAATTTGGGAATGGAGGCAATATCCAGGATATGTAGGGCCTGCAGGCTGAGGTAAGAATCCTAGGGAAGTAACATAAATGAGCATGTGCTGTTTTATAGGCACCAACTTGGTTCCATTATCTAGCAACAGGGCAGAGTGTCAGCGAGAAAAACAACTCAGGACAGAGGATGCCTGAGCGGCATTTTAAAGAATGAGTGTGAGTCAGCTGGCCCAGTGGCGTTGAGGGTCAACACATGCAGAGAACATTAAGCTGTACATTATTATTAGAGCTGAAAATGAGAGTAAAGTAATATTTCACTGGGCTGAGAATTTGGAGATATAAATAACAAAGGGATAGCACCTTAAAAGACCCCCTTCTTATTTTTAAGAGCCCCACAAAAATAAACAAACACAATTATACCAGTTTTCCCATTAATATTTGCCATGCCCTAAAGGTAGTAAAATATGTTTTCGTAATCTTGAGTTTGCTAAAATTATGTATTTCAGTCTTATGATTGAAATTTCATTATATGAATTATTTTCTGGAGGGTGGGCCAATTGTAGTTCAGGCTTCCCCCACTAGGTGAGCGTTCTAAGAACCCACCTGTATCAGTGTGCCAGCTGGCATTATTGTGAGAGGCTGCATTTGGCTTCAGTGAAGTTTTTTAAAAACACTTTCATCACATTTGCCCATCCATTGATGGGTGATTTACAAGTGCACCTGCCCACACCAGGCTGAGTGTTCAGCAGTTTGTGACCAAAAATGGCATGACCCCCATGCCCCACCCCCGCTATTCACCAGATCTTGCCCCAGTGTTTCCATGGATGAAAAAAGTCCTAAAAGGGAAACGTTTTGCTGATGTAGAAGAAGTGAAACAAACAAGGGCAGAAGCACTAAAAAGCATCAAAATCAATGAGTTCAATAACTGTTTTGAGCAATGGAACAAAAAACTCTTGATAGGTATATTGCATCAAATGGAGAGTATTTTGACGGTGACTGAAATTTAAACATGTAGGAATAAATACACAATTTTTTTAATAAATAAATTCCATTTTGGGGATCTTACCTCATATAATGCTATAATTTTTGAATTATTGTTATAGCATATACATACATTTAAACATTTATTAATTTTGACTTTGCAGATTTCTTTGTTTTTGTAGTATGAATCCTGTCATTCTTTTAGGAGCTAAAGCATTTGGTAGGCCCTTTAAATGCTTATGAACTTTACAAAACTAGTTGGAGAGTATATGCCCAGAAATGGGGATGGAAGGACCATCTTCTGCATGGTCAAGGAAGGGGATTCCCAGGTACTAACAATCCTTCAACATTCATCCCGCTTATATTCACAGCATACCCTGCTAGACACCATGGACACAACAGCCAACAAAAAAATATAAAACTATCTACCCTGTTTTGTCTCATGTACTAATGAGAAGAGAAAAACAATAAATAAGATAAGTAACATACAGAGTATGTTAAATGGTGATGGACACTGAGGAAAAAATTCATCACGGAAGGTAGATGGGACATTTGAAAAAGTAGCAAATTTTGATAGGGCAGCCAGAGAAGGCTTTGAATAAAGACCTGATTGAAACCTCACCAGTAGATATCAAAGAGAATGGTGTTCTAGACAGAGGGAAAAGCAAAGGCAAAGGAATTGAGCTGTGAGGGGGACTTGTGTGTTTGAGAAACAGCAACCTGGCCTGTGGATGAGTCAGACATGCCCTGGAGTGTGGGATGCGACAGTGGAATGGTGCTGCCGTCGGAAGGAAATGGGCTCTCGTGTCTGAGGACTGTGGGAAGGCATTAAAAAGGTTTGGACAATAATGCCATGGCCTGAATTACTTTTTAAGTGTTGTCCTTTCACATCTGTGATGAGAGTAGAATGGAGAGGAATAGAAGTGTAAGCAGGTTAGACAGGTGGGAAGCAACTGCAGTAGTCCAGGCAAGTCACGATGGTGGCGTGGACCAGGGTGGTAAGTGCAGAGGTGGTGAGAAGTTGCTGGATTCTGTATCTTTGAAGGTTGAGCTGATAGTACTGGAGCGATAGATGAGAAGAGTTAAGGATGGTTCCAAGGTTTGTCTCCTTAGCCGCTCCAGGAAGGAGCTTCTGTATCCTGTATCCTGAGTTGAAGAGGACAGGAGGAACAACTCTGGTAGCAAGACAGTTTAGTTTGGCATATTGTTTGGAATGCCTATTAGGTATGGGAATGGAGGTCTCTACTTGGTCATTAGACATGCCAGTCTGGAGTTCAGGGTGTAGGTCCGGGCTATAAGAGAAAATTTTGGAAATTACTGGGTTTTCATAATCTTAAGTAATCATGTCTTTCAGGGTTTGCATTCATTGACAGGGTTTCCTTGATTTGTTTTCTTAAATCCCTTTCATTCAGATTTCTATTTTTTTCTTTTGCCCTCTTGTATTCTAACAGTAAACATTATGCTCATCTTATTCAATACTTGGTCTTGAACATAGTCATACATCTAGTGGTTATAAATCATCTGTGATATTTTATTCTTACCTACAGTAAACAGCTACTTGATCCCAAGATACCCCTACTGAGTAGACATAATGTTTTCCAGATGAGTTTTAGCAAGTTATGGGCTTACTAGAGTTGTAACATAGAGGGGTGGGGTTTGGAGTTGTTCATATGGAAAATAACAGAATAATTAAATAATAATGCAAGAATAAACTGTGTTTCACATACTCGCAACTGTAAACCTACTTTTGTCCACCCCTGTATATTAATATTTATATGCTAAAAAATATACAAGTTATCAATGTTTCCATGTTTTTTTATTGTTTACTGGGATTTATAGGCATGTTAAAGAGATAACTATTTAAAACAGTAATCTATGTATACAGCCCAACTTGTACTCACTCATTGCGATTTCTAATTCTCTAATTTCATAGGTCAGTTAATAAGATTCCACTCAGCTCCCAGGCTGCCCTAAGTTGTGAAATTCAAGTGTATGTTTCAGTACAGCTTTAGCCAAAGGAAGCTGTGTAGCTAGTGAAGCAGAGAAAGGGAAGAAAATTGCCACACTTGAACTGGTATCATCAAAATAACAGAATAGGTCTGTAATAAACAAGAGGTTAGTGCTTGATATGTCTCAGCATCAACTGCAATGCACACCGGGTAAGTTATTTATGAGCTGAGCTTCTCAAAAATATGTAGTTCTTATAATGTTAATCCCATTTCTATGTCCTTTTTAACAAATAAATTGTCATTATCTGTCTGCTTAGAACACATGTTTGCTCTAACATATTTTAAAATATGGTGACACCATATAGCTAAGAATATTGAAGAAACTTAGCCCATGTAACAAATGGAACACCTAACTAGCTTTTTAAAATCTTTGTTGTGATGTTCAGCCTTTTACAATTTTGAAAAAATATATAATTTTTGAAAATGCAAAACAATGTAAGCCAGTATTACTCGCACATTATTTACATCATAGACAAATATAATACTGATGATGAATTGTCATGTCTGTGTATTGGCTATAAATATTGGTCAGTATAGTAAATATCATCTTATATCAGTTAAAAATATTTCTGAAAATGTCTTCAACCTTTTCATTGAGGACCCTTGATCAAGAACTTTTGAGGACTCATGGGAGAGTTCTTGCTGGGGGCCACAGCCACACATTATGTCTTGTAACTCAGCAGTCACACATGCATAATCTAAACAGAAATATTCGGATTCCTGTCTTCACTGTCATTTTTCTTATTTACTGTAAACACCGAATAGCCTACCCATCATCGATTATTAATATTTTTCATGCAACTTGGTCTGTATTTTTCTCAATTCTTAAAAGAAAGTGGTTTCTTCTGATGACTGAATCACTGGAGTTCTCACGTTTCTCCCAACACATGCCTACTGTTCTGTTAACACGGGAAGGCCCTTCTTACATTGCCTATTCAATTTGTTTCTTTCACATTTTATGGCATTGTTACTCCTCAGTGTCGTACCACACAATGGGGTTATTATTTGTTATCATATGCTATTCTTTAGTTATGCCACGACTTGCATTTTTATCTCTGAAAAATTAAATCTATGAGTTTTCTATCAAAGTGTATATAAACATTAAAAATAAAGGTATATAAAATACTTTTCTTCAAAGAACAGAAATATTATTAATATATAAAGGACTCTTTTAATTATCAAAATGAATATTTTCTTGAATTATTAATTTTATTAACTTAGGGAAGTGTGACCAGTTAACTTAGAGCCCATTTTAAAAAATATTATTCAAGGGTGAGAAGCGGGGATGGCTGGGGTGGGGGGAGTTATGGGGGGATGTGGACAACTGTACTTGAACAATAATAAAAAGGGGAAAAAAGGAGGAGGCAACCATTACATGTGAAAGTGATAATAAGAATGATGTCTAATAAATGCTTTATCAAAAAAAAACATATATTATAACTTATTTATTGAAAAGTAATACATGTGCATGATAAAAGTAAATAAATTAATAAAGATTAGAAAAGAGAAAGCAAAATGTTTTCTTTTATCCTAGATTCATAACCTTTATAATCTTTAAAGTCTCATGTAAGGCAATAACATTTTTTATGTAGTCAAGTTCACATATATTTACATAGTCAAATTTACATATGTTTTTCATTCTTGGCTTTAACATATTATGTATTGCTTCATAAACCAAGATTATATGGTCTTTACAAATAAGTCTAAGATTTTTTTACAAATCTCACTACTTTTATCGATTTTTTAAATAAAATATAATTATTCTAGGATTTATTTTGGTATGTAGGAAATATTTTTCACTGGTGTGTGGAAAATGAAGACCAGACTTTTTTCCCCACAGCCACACACACTCTCTCTCCCTGTCTCTCTCTCTTGGTCTTCAAATAGCATAAGTTCATTATTTTTCAGTCCTATAAGGCAAAAGTCCAAAATGCATTTCACTCAGATAAAAATCAAGGCATTGGTTAGACACTGCTGCATTCTGGAAGCTCTAGAGGACAATCCATTTACTTGCCTTTTCCCAGTTTTTCACTAAGGGTCAAAGTGATTAAAGCTTCTTCTGTAAAAGTTTATTTAGACACCTGTAAAGCATGGTTACGGCATTCAAATTTGGTTTTCAAAGAACCAAGGGTGGTGTGCTAAGCGGAATAATGTTCTCTGCCCCTAGATGCTTACAGCCATGTTTTCTTTAAATGTTAGACCCCATGTCACACATACACACACACACACACACACACAAATATATATTCACTAATTCAAAATGCTAATTTTGCATATTCTAAATTTGTATTATACTTACATAATATATATTTGTATTCTGGACTTTCTGTTATGTTTCTTAGATTATATTTATGTATTCATATGCCCATACCAAACTTATTTAATGTAACTTTATTATCCATTTTGTAGCTGGGCATGGCTCGTTTCTGCCCTTATTACTCTTTAGTTTTAGGAAAATACTGACTTTCTCCATGTATTATTTTTTCCACATGCATTTTTGAATCAGCTTATTTAGTTAGAAAGTTTTATTATATTTTTATTGGAATTTTAGTAGATATTACTTAAGGAAGAAAACATTTCACAATGTTGAGTTAGTCTATAGAAAACCTATAGTTTTCCACTGATACAAGTAAAGCTTATTTAGTTAATTTTCATATTTACATATGGTCTAAAACTTTTAAATTCAATAATAATAACAACAACAACAACAGCCATTACTATTTAGGGAGCACTGTCATTCCCAACACTATGCTGCAAGCTTTACACATATTATCTCATTTAATTCTTGCACCATGTAATTGTACATGAGAAAATTGGGCATCAGAGAAGTTAAGCGACTTACATACGTTTAGTTATTTGGAGGCAGTTCTGGTGATCAAACCCAGATCTGCATGAATCTAAAGCTCATGCTTTTTCTCACCTTTCTAAACTATATTTATCTATATTTAATCACTCTCACATATACTATCTTTGTATATCACTTTGGTGTTTATGAATTGTTTTCATAGTTTTTGTCTCATTTGATTTTCACAATGTCTCTGTAAAGTTGGCTAGGTAAGCATTAATTCCACTGTGTGGGTCAGACTCATGGATGTAGCCAGGATGGCTCCACTGGTAGCTGGTGTTTGCCAGAGTCTGGAACTTGCTACCAGATTTCCTTGCTCAGGAGAAAATGTAACAAAAATGGTCAAGAAAAACCTATAAAATAAATCTATGTCATTATAACTATAGGAGATACTGAGGACACTACAATGATTTGCAGCATGTAATTTTACTTTGTGATGCTTAATATATCAAGTCTCAACCATTACAATTATATAATGACTTAGGAATCTTATAACATTATTATAAGTAAGATGTATATTGGCATTTTAAAGTGTTATTCACACTGTGAAATTGATTACTCTTTGTGGTTAACACCTCATTACTACTTCATTTTCAATTATTTCTACAACTATTAGTTTTGTGGTAAAAATTATAATATAAAGGATTAGAACAATAATAATGGTTTATTGATTTATAGACTTTACATAAAAACCAGAGAATTCTATAAATTTAATTTTAAAGACAAATATATAAAGCCCTGACAATATATTCTCCAAAATGAAATAATATAAACTTGGAAAAATTATGGTATTATGGAATTGAAAGATTTTCCTAGACTTTTGAGACTCAGCTTCCATCTCTTCGATTACTGAGTGATAAAAGTTTTCAGATTCCCATTATTATCCCTGTATCATAATTTTCTACATTCAGACAGTGTGATATAATCCCATTGGTCTCACCAAAAGTTAGAACTGGATAGCTTTTTATATAACTTTCAGTTGAAATGGGTATTTCTGATTTGAATTTTTTTTGAAGCTATCAACAAATCAATAATGCTCACATGTGGAAAGGGATTCTGAATATATAATTACTTGCTAAATTGATCTAAAGGCCCCGTATTGATCTACTGAGTAACGTGATATTCATTTTTGAAAAATACTGTAATGTATGTTATGAAAATCATCTAAAATATATTTATTTACATAAGAGATGTTAATATCTCCTTTGGAACTTTTGAATCCTTTCCATGTGTTTTCATAATGGACTAAATAATTTTAAAATCATCATTGAGGAATTTTTCCCAAAAATATACATAAAAATAAGAAAGAGGAAATTAAGAGTAGTCCACTTTCATTCTTAATTCACTTCCTTGCTGGTTCATACTAAATCAACTTTATTTTTTAAAGGCAAAGGTCTAAATGCATATAAAATTAAGTAAAATTTTGCATATACCTTAGAGTAACATTACTATTAATTTAAAGTGTGCATGCTTAAATATACTCACTGTAGAAAATATGGAATAAAGGAAAATCTTCTTTAGACAGTAGATAGGCCAGCCTCTATTCTTCGAGGAGGCCATCTGAATGTTGCATATAAGAAAAAGCTGTTACCTGGGGTAATTGTCAGGTTCTCTGAGTCTCAGCATGAAAACTCAGTGACTTCTTGAACATTTAAATTTAAATTTCACTGTAAAAAATGTTCTACCTGTGTATTCATATATTAAAGCACTAATTAATGTTTTTCACTACAGAGCATTTACTCAGTGTACTTTAGTATACTTTTTTTTTTGACTGTGGTAAGTCAGAAAAATCTGCAAGAATGACTACCCACAACCATGACAATGGTTTCTGTGCAGAGGTGGGTGGTGGGAAAGCGCTGAAGACTGCATGTGATTCTAGCCAATACAAAGGTATTCCTGATCTGAAAACAAAATTTCTTTAAGTCGACTGGTATTTTTTAAACATCTTTATTGAGGTATCATTGGTACACTAAAATCTACACACATTTAACTCGCACAATTTGTGAGTTAGGAAATGTGCCTATACCTATGAAACTATCACCACAGTCAGTTTAATAGACATATTCCTCAGCTCCAAAAGTCTTTTCACATACCTTCACTAGTATTGTGGCTGTGTTCATTATGTTTTGTGTGTGGTAGGACATTTAATGTGAGTTCTAACTTGTTAACAAATGTTT